>JAJHPC010000001.1:16841250-16861454 GCA_024447665.1 Juncus inflexus | reverse complement strand
CAGTAGGGTAAAATTGAGAAGTTACTAGAAACAAATGAAGAGATTTTTACATACGTGTTTTATTTCCTCCCTACTTTCACTCCGAGTCTCCTATTTTCCGAAACCCTAGCGTGCGGAATTTTTTTTGCAATGAAGTCGAAATAGACATGAGGTGTATTTATCCTGGTCGGGCTGGTTGGGCCGTGTAAATTTGAAAATGATATTGCAAATTTCAAATTTGAATTCGGCTTCGTAGAATTGTAATAATATTTATACATGTATGGGTTTATCAATGTAGAATTGTAATGTTACAATTCAAATCATATTAGTATGCGATAATTAGAATAGATTAATCAAGGTGACCAAACAACAAATCCTAAATAGTTTAGAGATCCTTGTGTAAATCATCAAATTGATTATAATCAAATCAGTTATATTCTACAATGATTTGAATTTTCGTTCCTGTTCAATTTTTGCACTAACCAAACTTGTACATGTATCCTATTATTAATACTGTTTCATAATTCTTTCCATCATTAGATTCCACCAATATAGATCACAAAATAAAAATAATAAAAAATCAATCAAGAAAAAGAATCGAAACAACCCATTTCAAACACATCACAAACAATACAAAACGATTCTAGTCAATTTGAAGTCGAATATTAATTGCAACTTCCACAAATATGTACAAAGGGAAGTTCATGTTTAAATACAGACAAATCATTGTTTTCTTCATATTTTTAAATCAAATTTTACATATACTCATTTTGATTTTAAAGATGTTTTACAAACCGGACATATACTTCTATTATTCAACCATTGTTTAACACAAATCACATGATATGTGTGATGGCACCTTAATTTGCCGAGTTCTTCTCCTTCCTCAAATTCTTCCTATTTAATTAACAAAAATAGCATAAATGAAATCACAAATTATCTTTTATTTTTCATAATAAAAAATTAAAAAAATAATTAATTACCTGGCAACTACTGCATTTCTCGGCATTTTGAGAACAATTTGAGCCGTACAAAATTTTCTTCAAACATTTTTTTTCATCTTCCTTTGGCAGAGCTGTGCTTACAACCAATGGTTTCCTCCAAAGCCAATAACTCCTAAATAGTAATACAAAATTAAATTTCAGTACAAAATATTATTTAATTTTTTTTATGTGAATAAAACAATAATAATATACCTCATAGGACATATTGTCAATATCCATTCGCATATCGCTGTGCTGGTCATGGAAATGCAGACCGTTCAGTAATAAATTTGTTTCCTCATCAACTCCTTTAATAATATAAAAAATAAAAATTATATTTAATAAAAAATAAAAAGTAAAATTTATTCGAAATGATAAAATAAATAAACGAGATGGAACCGGATGGTTGAAAATATTTGAGAGCCCAAAATTTCAGAGGCCCTTGACGACAGTCACATCACTTGCACAACAGAGCCGACCCTGAGTAAATATAACCTCACAAGTATACAAGTATTTCTTGTTTCTTCTCCCAAGTTTTTGTTTTTAATAATAGAAAAGAGCCCTTTAGGCTTTAATAATATAAAAAGGGTTCAGATATGGAATGTCAGTATTTCGAAGCATCCGGCGATGTCTGATTACAAAAGAGATGATAAAATTACAAAAATGTATTTTTATAAACTCAAAAGTTATAATGAAATTACAAAAAGGTATATTTTTAAAAAGATATATTTGTAAATACAAAAGGTACATTCAAGTGCAAATATATACGTGTATAACTAAAATTGTATAGTGGGCATTTCTGGTTACTCCAAAAACCTGACACGCCGAATAATTTCTCAAAGCTAAATTCACTATAAATAAGGACAATAATTTAGAAATTATTGTTGAATATTTCATCAAATATTAATCAACTTACTAACAGAGGGTGTACCCGATCCAAATATTTTAGAAAAACCAAACACCCAAAAGTGCTCGATCCAGCCCCGAAGAACCAAAACGATTCAAAACTAAAACTGATCTTAAGCTGACGTGAATCGAACGAGATAAAACTCAAGACCCGAACGCAAAACTAACCCGAATCTGTATCAATATGATACGTAATGCAATATGTTGTTTATTCGATCAAATTGTACAGTTCTATTACTAGAGAATAATTAGTAACATTAATTAAATAACTATAAGAAAAAATATTTTTAAAATCAACTTGAAATATTATGAATATTATAAAACCATTGATCCAAAATAAACTTGAACCTAATTTTTGACCCGGAATATTCAATCCGAAGTTCATACAAAACGGATTCAATGGTTCCAACAACAATCGTAATCCGAGAAAGACCCGGCAACAATATGATCCGAATATAACACGACCACCTAGTTTACCAAAACCCGAAGATGACCCGAGACTAAAAATAATTTGAAGTTGATTTTTTTTGCCACCTATGACGTAATCTCAATCATGTTTGATATTAGCTTATGAAAAAATTGTTTGTACTTTGTAGATTCTGACTTTTTTTTTATGTGGCAAAAAAAAAAAAATAATTAAGAGAATAGCCTAGTTTTGAAAATATCTATAAAAGTGGCTGTTTCGCCCACCCACTGGGTGAAACTGAGGTAGTTTCGCCCAGTAATTGGGCGAAACTGGCACTGTTCACAGTATTTCGCCCAGCCACTGGGAAAAACAGGCTTTATTCTGCCCAGTCAAAAAAAAAAAAAAATTTTGCCAATTTCGCCCGGTGACTAGGCGGAACTGGCACTGCTACTGGGCGAAACAGGCACTGTTAAAAAAAAAAAATTTTGCTAGTTCCGCCGAATGAAATTTTTTTTTTTTGCCAGTAAAAATAATTTCAAATATTTTATTTATATTACCAAAGAATCAATTAGAGACATACTCATATCACTTTTCTCTAGAGTTTTGCATATATAATAATGACATAAAGATAAATGAAACTCATAATCCAACTAATTGAGTGCATTTTTTAATTGAAGGATTGTAATTAGGGCTGCAAATGGTGCGAGTCGGGCATGGATAAAGCATTTCCATATCCGTCCCATTTATAAATGGATATATCCATACCCATATCCAGATTCTACTTCGGATTACTTTATCCCCATCCCCATACCCATGGATATAACCATGGATATGGGAAAAACCGTACCCGCAATATTTTCACAAATAATCAAATTAATAAACATGCAATGTAACCAAATCCATTAAACAACCAAACTCAACTAGCCAAATTATTCAACTAACATAAATAATTCATAAAATAAAATTATGTAACAAAATTTATAAACACTTAATTTAAAAGTCTCCCGTACAAAAAAATTAGGTTTGTTTGTCTGACCTAAATATAATTATATATATAGACCATTCATTACTAGGTAATAAATAATTTGGTATGAACTAAATTGTAAGTGAATAAAGAATTTCTTATAAAAGGTAACAAAATAATAAAAATATCATTAAAAGATAAGAAATAATAGTTAAGATTATATGCTATATATATAATATACTCATGGATATTCATCGGGTATGATTATGGGTATAACCTTGAGCTGGATATAACAATACCATATCCACACCATATCCGACCCTAGATTTTTCTGTTTACCCATATCCATACCCGTGGGTACGGAAATTGGGTATTACCCATCATATTCAGGTTGGGTATCCACTGAATATGGATATTGTCCACACCATTTGCAGCCCATTGTCAGATAAATGAAGATATTGAAGAAATAAGGAGCATAACAGATATTTGGAATTATTTTTACTGGCAAAAAAAAATTGCACTGGGCGGAACTAGCCAAAAAAAAAAAAAATATTTTTTTGATAGTGTCAGTTTCACTCAGTAGCTGGACGAAACAGTGTGAATGGTGCCAGTAACTGGTAAAATTTTTTTTTTTTTTTGACTGGGTGAAACAATGTCAACAGTACCAGTTTCGCCCAATCACTGGGCGAAACTGTGTTTCGCCTCGTTATTGGGCGAAACTACATCAGTTTCGTCCAGTGGCTAGACGAAACGTCCACTTTTACAAATATTTTTAAAACTAGACTATTTTCTTAATTATTATTTTTTTTTTGCCACTTCAAAAAAAAAAAAATTTTAGATTCTTGACTTGTTCTCCTTGGATGGCTTTTTTTTTATTAGTTATCTTTATTTACTTGCACGTTACAAGCCTTTCTTTTCTATCTCGTTTTTCAGTCAAGGTATGGTCAATTCTTTTGGCATATGATCTGTAGACTAAATTATATTTTAATTTAAATATTAGTGAACTGCAAATTTTTTTTTTTTTTGTGTTCCGTCGAATTTCGAACAAATAACTTTTGAGGTCTATTTCTAAAAAAAAGGGTCAAACTAAAAAAAAATGCTCATGAACGGTAACATCATATGGAATTTCTATGTGACCTTGCCAGATATGGAGCAATACATAATAACTGTGACATTACATAATAATTTGAGTATCTTCGCTCTGAAATTGCCAATAGAAATATTCCCCTAATTTTTTTTTTCCAAGCCCGTAGGCCACAAGATTCCCCTAATCGAAAAGACGGTACGTTAGTAAGTACACTCTTACGTTACATTGGATTCCTTTTTATCATTTTGTTTTTTCTTTTGTTAATCTTACGGTCATACCCTCAAAAGAGTTTGGGCCTAACATAACTGTAGAAAATTTTGGGTTTTGCAGAACATTCCATAAATAAAAAATGAGGAAAGTTGAAACATTCTATAAAGTAAAATTCACACAACCAATGGAAATTTAGATCTTTTTGTTTATAATATATGGTCAAAAAATAAATACTCTATTAGGAAATTATATAAGGCAGGAATCTAACTAAAGTGGTTTTGAAAATGATTATCAAAGGAGTCAAATAAGATAAAATTACTATCGGCTGATGCTGAACCCGTGACCACTGACAAAAATGGAAATACCTAAGAACATTTCATCTGCACCCAAATATACCTTGACTAGTTCCAAAGACTATATACTATGTGCAGTATTTGTCCAGTTAACACTTTCAATTTCAAAACTTTTTTTTTTCAAATATAATCGGTTAGAAAAATAATTCAACTAACATTTCCGTCAGGTTATTCTGGCGGAACAGAAGCTGTTCCACCAAAAATCTTGCGAAGCATGACATATTTTTTAATTTTCTTTAAAAAATATCTTAATTAGGTTAAAAATTATTGTTTGCAAAGATTTTAGCGGAACACGTTAAAATTTTAATTTTCACGTTAACTAAAAATTAATAAGAAGATTTAGCAAAAAAATAATAAAACACTCTTCCGCCAAATAGTGTGGCGGAATAGTGATTTTTTTTTTTGCTAGATTTTTAGAGGCTTCTTGGGGATAAAAAAAATATATAAAATAGGTTGTTCCGCCAAAAGACTTGGCGGAACAAGAATTTTTATTTTATTTTTTGGTTAATTTCTTTGCTAAATTTGCAGTTAACACTAAAAATTAAAATTTTAGCCTTTTCCGCCAAAAAACTTGGTAGAAAAGTATTTTTTCCCCTAATTAATATTGCTTAAAGCTGCTAAATGATCCGGGACATGTTCCGCCAAAAAGGCTGGCGGAAATGCTAGTTTCTTAATTATTTTTAAAATTATGTTTTTTTTGATGAATTATTTTTCTAATTGATGTTATTTGAAAAGAAAAAAAAAATCCAATTTCAAATACTGCTTGGATTGATGTTGGGTTTGCAAAAATATTATACTAGTACTCTAGTTATTTTCAATTTATAGTCGATGCACATTTTAATGAATATACCATGTGCAATATTTGAAACTAGACAGAGACTATTCATACTATATACATACTCTATGTGTAGTACTAGAAACTAATCAATAACTAATTAACTATACATACTATGTGTAATATTTGAAACTAGTCAAAGACTATACACAGTATATGTGTAATATTTGAAACTTAGTCAAAGTCTCAAAGACCATACATTGATAAATATTATGGACTTTTTTTTAGATAGCATTTGGTGTAAAAAATAATTCACTAAATAGCATTATTTTGAAAATAATTAAAAAACTAGAATTTTCGCCAGTCTTTTTGGCGGTACGGAAGTTTTTATGATAATGATCATTGCGGAACATGCCCCAGCCATTTAAGAACCATAAATAATCCAAATTATGAGATAAAACGTTGTTCTGTCAGGCTATTTGGAAGAACAGTTTAATTTTTTAATTTTAAGCGTCAACTGCAAAGTTATCATGGAAATCGATCAAAAAATAAATAAATAAATCTTGTTCTACCAAGATTGCTGGGTATTTTGTTTTGACAATTAGGTGATTGTGAATATTTGTTCAAAAAGATTATTTCATCATATATGTATTATCCTAAGGTTCTATGATAACATTATTATTGTATGCAATAGATCTTAAGAAATTATCATTCTGTTTTAATTCCTCTTGCACATTAATTTATTAATGTTGTATTTTAATTTCAGACTTGCAACTGGAAAGTCAAAACTTTTAGGAAAATGTGGGAATATGACTGACACCGTAGATATATAATTTTGCCATTTCATATACTATTTTGTCATTCTATATTATGTTGTTTGTTCTTTATGTATTTTCATTTATTTATTTTTATATATTGTTTTCCTATTTTGTATACTGTGTTTAACTTGTTATTTATATACTGTTGCTATAAATTAAATTATATATCCTGTTATATATATATTGTTATTAGAAAATAAATTATATATCATGTTCTGAGGACGCCGTGCTTTATTAGGTCCCAAACATTTATCTTTAGTTGCATTATTATTAAAAAAAGTGGATATTTCATTCTGTAGGATTTTCAAATATTGGAGTATATATGTGAAATTGTCACTAGAAAGATTCCAAGCCAAGCACGGGTTATCGTCTTTTTCTTTCATTTAGTCTTTACTGAGCTACTGACCCTGTAAAAGCTTGGCCTGTTCTAAACAGTAGAAACTCTTGGGCTTTGCAATGCAAATATTCTATAGCAAAAACCAGGAAAATTAACCCAAAGGAACTACATAAAAATCACAAGTAGTAGCAATAAAACGGTTAGAATATTCTTACGAATGACATGTTCTACAAATTTTTTTAGAAATGTTGTATGTAAATTTGTTGAAATGATAGTAAAAAAAGAAGAAGATAAGAGTAGTTATAAACTTTTCACCATTTTAGGCATGATCAATCAGTATTATGTAGTCTGTGTCTATTGCACTTTAGGCATGACCCATTCAGATATATATTATATTCCATGAAATTTTACCCTAGAATTTTTTTGTTTATGTATTACACAATGTTTTTTTTTTTTTTTTGCAATTTTCACAAGTATGCAGTTTTTTTTTTTTTTGAAAATTTCAATAATACAGGGACTTCTTTGTAATTTTCTATAATATAGTGGCTTTCATGTAAAATTTTCTTTTGAAAAATAACACAGAAATAAAATAGCTTGCCCCCCAAAAAAAAAAAAAACATCTCTTTTGCAAGTAACAAACAACTTATCCTAATAGTAAATACCGAAAAAGGAAATGTCCATAAGACAGGAATCTATAATGGGTTCTGAATATTTACCAGAAAAAACCAAAATGAAAAATTGCTGATTAATTACTGACTGATATGAAAATGATTCAGAGCAATTCATTTACACCCACATAAAACACTTGAGTTGTTCACAATTTGGCATGTGCATATGTTCAGTTCTCAAAGACTAGTTTAATATATGAGTGTTCATAGATTGGACTTTAAATTGAATAAAAATGTGCCCTTGTCTGTAAAGCAGGGATCATGGCGTGCACTGACCGATACCTTGTTGCATTTTTTATTTTTCGAAACTTGTGATGAGGAATTGGGTGCTAAATATTAGGTAAATTATAAACATAGCAGGAATCTAGCTTAAAGTGGTATTAAGTATTACTAGAAGGAGTCAAAAGAGAGGAAAAACTATTGGTTACATACATTGAAGTTATTGACTCTTGACTTCGAAGGACATACAAAATGCAAGATTTGGATTGTTAGTTCACATTTTTTACCTATTGATTTAAATTAATAATTGGACAAGCTGTGCGATGTGGATAAACACATGGATGATAACATGCATCGACTCAGCCCACGTTGCACATTTTTTTTTTTCCTGTCTTTATTTTTTAAGAGTTTGTAGATGTATATATGTAATCGAGATCCCAATTATTTGAAGAACTATATTATAAGTACTAGTATAATATAGTTAGTATTATTTTCTTGTATATATTATCTAATAGACGAATCTAATGGTAGTGGTAGGCTGGTAGGTAGGTAGTAGATGAAGTTTTAATTCTAGGAGAGACAAACAAGACATGACAACGGTTTGCCCAGCCACTATTATTCATTAAACGCTTATTAAGGAAATTTAATGAAATTAAATACGGTAGGTTGTATAATTTATTCCTAATTTATTCCCCTATCGAATCATCTCCAGTTCGTAACAAAATGCGTGTCCACTGGTTTTGTTAACTTAGAATTTTATAATCCACCGGAAGTATTATAACTTTGACAGGACATTTCCATGTAAATGAACGGATGGGATTATAGCAACGATTGACGGTCATGGACACGCAATTCAGTTCGTTCCCTTCCTTCGTGTTTCCTGGCAGATTCAATCATCCTCTCTACATAGAAAGAAAGAAAACCCTAACCTTCACCCTTCTTCGTTGAACATGGCGCCGTCTTTTGAGCCAGTTCGCCGGACCTCGCCTCACCCATGGCCTTCCCGTCTCTTTCAGGGATTGACCTGCTTTCAGTTGCTGTCTAGATCGGAGGAAAAAACCCTAACCGTGACCTAGGTTCGTCTCAGTTGAACATGCAGGATTTCATGGTTCTGTCAAGATTTAGATCGGGATGAGGCTGATCTGTCTGATCCGATACCAGTCTCATCTCCTTCAGAAACGGACCATACATACTAACAGAGAGAGAGTGATAGAGAAGGAGCAGAGTTTGTCTGTGGCCGACTGCACATGCAGCCATCATCCGGTGCCGGCTGTATGTGCAGCCGACCACGGACGAACCCTACTCGATAGAGAGAGAGTCTGAGAGAGAGATTGAGCAGATCTTTTGAATGAGATTAGATCTGTGCTTGGTTTGATCTTTTCTTGGTTTGCACTCTAATGGCACTTCCATCTACATACCAGAGAGGAGTCATTGAAAGATTAAGAAGATGAGAGGTTTTGAGGTGATCTTTGACTCATTTTCACCGTTATTTTCTTCTAATTCTTGAAGAACTTAGTTATCTGTTCTTTAATACAAGGTTTATTTCTTTTGTTCACGCTTACTTATATCATGGAGCTTTAATGTACACAACAATTGAAATCTTATAAGTTTGTGTTTTCCTTGTCTCTAGGTTCTTGCTACATGCTGAGCTTAATGTCATCAGAAAGAGTGACTGACTGACACACACAGAGAGATAATGGTTACTTGGTTTGCTCTTTTATTTCTCCTACCAGAGAGAGAGAGAAAGATTAAGAATGAGAGAGAGGTAAAGATTTCGGATCATATATTTTATCTGATATCAAACACTGTTATTGTTGAAAAGCTTGCTTATTTTTTTTGTTCTTTAACATAAGGGTTATTCTTATCTTATTTACCTTCTTTGTCTCTCTTTCTTTTATCTCTATACTCCCTAATGGCATTCACATGTCTTACTGAGAGAGAGAGAGAGAGAGAGAGAGAGAGAGTCAAAATGAAGGTATATACTAATAAGAAATTTCATATGTTCTGATAAAATGGTATTCCAGTTTTCTTCCTAACTGTTTTTTAGTTGTATTTTCTTTCTGATTGTTGAAAAGCTAAGCTATTTTCTATTATTGTACACAAGGGTTGTTCTATATCTAATTTGTTGTTTTCTTTGTCACTCTTTTCTTTCGTTCTTCTCTCTAATGGCAATAACGTGTCTCAAGCAGAGAGAGAGAGTAATAAAGGTCATATATTTGATAAAATGACACTCTTATTTGTTGAAAAAACAGTGACACTTATTTTCATTCTTATTGTTTTTTAGATCTATTATCTTTCTAATTGTTGAAAAATTAATTTGTTTTCTTTTCTTTTGCACGAGGGTTGTTCTTTACTTGTTTCTTTCTAATTATTGAAATTTTTTTTCTAGTAATTACAACATGCATTCCTTCTCTTTTTCTTTCTCTCTGCTCTCTAATTATGTTAAAAATTCTTCATATAATGGTTGAGTCAAATCTCTTTGATTTTTCTTACTCATGGTTCAACAGCTCCATTCTCATATCTAATAACGAGATTAATTTTCTTTCAGTTAGGTCAGAGAGTGGAAACTGCATTGAGATTCAAGATGTTCATGTCTAATCAACTTGTAATGACCAGGTAATTACTTATCTTAGTTATTATCATATGATTATTATTCTTTTCTCTAATGTCATGCATTTAATCAATTTTGTCAGACTGGTAAAGTAGTTGAGTTATATTTGGTTAGGAAGTAGGTGGGATGGGATGGTAGGTTTGTGTATTAAAATCTTATCATTTTAATTCTTATCTTAAATTATAACAGTACTGAAAAGTGTGTTGTTACTTATTAATCTATGTATTTAATTGGATGCAAATGAATTAATAGGATTTACTTATTATTCTATGAATGCTAAGTAATAATAGGTCCAATGAAGTTATTAATTTTAGTTTATACAATATAATGGAAGCCCGATAAGGCCCGTGTTGGGTTTTCTTTCATCCTTAAATTTCTAAATTTTACAAAAAAGGAAAATCTGAATTAATTTTTTTTTTCAAAATTTGTATTTGCTTATTTGTGGAAAATGAGGTTAAATAACAATTAGTCTATTTTATCTAATTACAACAGGCCCAATTAAGTTTTTGCCAACTTTAGTTTAAACAATATATTGAAGCCCAATAAGGCCCATATGTTGGGTTTTCTTTCCATCATTAAATTTCTAAATTTTACAAAAAAAAAAAAAGAAAATCTAAATTATTTATTTTTTTCAAAATTGGTGAAGGTAGAGAATAATAAAAGCCATATATTTTGGGATACGGGTTCAACCCTCTCTAGGATTATCGTTAAGGGAATAAAAATATGCTTGTTTTTTAGTTATATTCTCTTTGTAATAAATTTTTTGAGGTGTATTTTCTCTCTAATTGTTTAAAAAATTCTAAAAAAATGTTTTGTATTAATCATATTAAAAGATTTAATTATTTTCGGAAAAAAATATTAAAAAAAAAATATTATATGAAATCTTTTTTTAGAAAATAGAAAAAAATTTCTAGCAAAAATTTTCTTAAGTTTTTTTATTAAATTTAAGAAATTTGTTGTTAGAATTTTTTTCAAGATTTTTTAAAAAATGATTTGGTAAATTTTTTTATAGAAAATAATTAATTTTTTAATCTAATTAATACAAAGCAGTTAAGTTTTTCTTAATTTTAATTGAAACATTATAGCCCAACAAGGCCCATAAATTTAGAATTTTACAAAAATTGTTTTATCCTTCTTTAATTCAAGTTCTATTCTTCTTTTATTCTTCTCTCCATCCCTTCTTTTTCTTCCTTTCTTTCTGTCATTCATGAGTTTATAAACTCAGGCACTATCCCTAAACTCAAACTGTACGTGATAGAGAGAGAGAGAAGATCCATTTTCGTTTTTTCTGATTGTTTAAGGTGTGTGTTGTAAGATCCATTCTGTTTTGATTGATTCTTCTCCACTTTTTCTATCCCTAAACTCAGATTTGTATTATATATATATATATATATATATATATATAGATAGATAGATAGATAGATAGATAGATAGATAGATAGATAGATAGAGAGCGAGGGAGGGAGGGAGGATCCATTTTTCGTTTTTTCGCATTATTTAAGATGTTTCTAAGAACCATTCTGTTTTGATTAATTCTTCTACCCAATTTGGAACTCAAACTGAGATTAATTATTCTCTTTTGATTAATTTAGGGTATGGAAAACGGGGCGTTTTGGGATGATGATGTTGACGAAATTGGTATGGTATAAATATTTCATTTTCCAGTTAATATTTTTTTTATTAATGGAATTGTATTTAATATTTATTTATTTGGTTTTTATTAACAGGGAAAAGGCCTCGTGATTTATATGGAGACCATAATTGGAGGATTGAGAATTTTTCAGCAATTACGGAGGCTAGATTGGTGAGCGAGCTCTTCAGAGTTGGAGGTTCTGAGTGGTAAGCAAATTGTAATTTATTGGATTGTTTGTGTTTAATTGCACAATTACAGCATTTTAGCTTAAATCAAGCATCAAGTGATGCATAATTGCACAAAATAGTACTGTATTGGGGCTTATTTAGGGTTCCAGAGTACGATTACTTGATTGAATGCTGAATTGAATTGAAGTTCAATTCCACAATTAGATCTTATTTTTCCAAAGATCCAAAATCCCATTTGAAATTGCAAAATGGTAGATTTCAGATTCCAACTACTAAACTATTTAATTAAATACCTCATAAATAAATAGATAAATAAATAAATATTATTACATTAAAATACCTGAATTCTTTTAGCCAATATATCATGAATCGCCTTTGAAACTTCATTGACATCAGCTTTTCTCACTCCTTCCCAATCCACCTCGCTCTTATAATTAATATTATTAATATTTTCTTTTTCTTTATTATATTGGTTTTGAAGAATGTATTGTCTCAATTCATCCCAATCAATTGTTTCTGTATCGGTGTGTACCCCTTGTTTCCCACTTTTGGTACCTTTTTTCCTTCTTGAATTATTATTATTTTGTTGTGCTTTTTGGTTCTGAGGTAGAACAACTTTTCCTTTTCCCATCCAAAATCTGCTTGAAAAAGTACAAATAAATGCATTAAGTTGTGAAAAAGATTATAGTGAAACTTTAACAAGGAGAAATAGATTAAGTTTTAAATTGGTTAATATTTTATTTTTTCCGTAGTATATATTTAACCTGCATATTCAACATATGCATATATATATATATATATATATATATATATATATATATATATATATATATATATATATATGAATATTGAATATTAAGTTTTTTTATTGCAGTTCCGCATTTATTTCCCTTGAATATGCAGATTATATATATATATATATATATATATATATATATATAAGAAGTATAATATTTATGTATAGATAGTAAACAGAAGTTTACTATTTATATATTTAGTAAAAAGAAGTATAATATTTATACCCAGTGGAATTCAAGATTTTTTTTTAATGTAAGCTAGATATCAAAATACATATTCTGTTATTATACTCAGTATATATTCATAAAGAAAGCATAATATTTAAATAATCAGTAAATATAATAAAATATATAGACTAAGAAATAAATATATAAAATAAATAAAGTTTTAATTTAACCTTGACGTATGGTCTGAAACATTTTGAGTGAGACATGCTCCCACAACTGAGTCCACCACCTAAAGTTTTTTTTCTGTCCCCTAAAAAATTTAAATAATTATACAAAAGAAATAAAAAATAAGAGTAGTTAGAGAAACCCAAAAATGAAGCTCAGAAATAATACTATCAAATGAGATTGAAATTTGAAATTGAAATATATGAACTTTAGTTTTAGGGTTTACAGTTTTACATAAAAAATTTAATTTTAGTGTTTTATTAGAATAAGCTTTATATGGATATATATACCTTGAATGAGCTTCATTTGATAAATGAGGCCATGCGTCAAATTTCCAAAATTTTTCCTTCCAGTCCTCCAATATTCCTCTTCTTCCTCATTTGCCCCTCCTGCTGAGCTGTCATAATTGCATAATTCTTTCAATGGAATTACTCCAGTTTGGTGTAATTATATCTTTCAAGTTTCCTAATTTCGATTTAGATTTAGGGTTTGGTGTAATTTGATACAACATAATGATACTTTTTGAGTTTTCAAATTTAGGGTTTGGAGTAATAAGCACTTCAAAATTAATCCTCAAAATATTTAAATCTCTGCGCAGGTGTATTATGTTATATCCTCAAAGTGACAGCACACAAATTCTCTATTAAAGCCAGCCTGTCAAAACATTTGTTCAAAATTTCCATTTTTGAAATAATGTCATTTTCTTGTACCGGTTTAATACCATTTTCACAATTTGGTACCATAGCATTTGAATAAATCAAATCTTCACAATTCGGATCTTTTATCAGATCTTCACAATTCGGGTCAGTACCAACCAAAGATTATTTAGGGTTTCATCTACTAGCATAATTAATCAAATCTTCACAATGTGGATTGGTACCAATCAAAGATTCATTTAGGGTTTCATCTGATTTGGTACTGAAACTAGCTTCTTTGTCAAACCTTCACAATTCATACCCGTACAATCAAAAATTTATTTAGGGTTTCATCTGATTAGGTTCCAAAACTAGCCTCTTTAATCAATTCTTCACAATTTGGACTGTGTACCGATAAAAGATTTATTTAAGATCTCCACTGATTCTGTGCCAGTTTTTGCCTCTTCTCCAAAATCCAGTATCCTTCGTACCGGTTTCTCTACCAGTACGATGACATCATCACAATTCAAAGCAGAATTTTTATCCAAATTATCCTTTTTTCTTCATTATTTAAATTAATACCCCTCTTTTGCCGCCTTTTATATTTAATACTATCTTTCTTGTCATTAGTTTTGTTAAGATTCCTCTTTTTCTTACTGAAATATACAGCACCCTTTTTTAGGGAAGGTATTTCTAAGTTTGATTTGGGGTTATTCGGATCTTGTAAAGTGAAATTTTTTGAGTTGCCAGATTTTGGGTTTGGAGTAATTGGATCCAGAACAACGGTATTCTTTGAGGTTTTCAAATTTAGGGTTTGGAGTAATATGCACTTCAATTGAGATTTAGGGTTTGGATCTGGTTCAACAAACTGAACAGAGACTTTTGAATTATCGGATTGCGGCTCTGGGTTTTGATGAGAGAAACCGGGATTGGAATTCCCGGATTTTGAAGTCGGGGTTTCAATGGAATTACTCCAGTCTGGTGTAATTGTATCTTTCAAGTTTTCTAATTTCGATTCAGATTTAGGGTTTGGAGTAATTTGATACATCATAATGATACTTTTTGAGTTTTCAAATTTAGGGTTTGGAGTAATAAGCACTTCAAAATTAATCCTGAAAAATATTTGAATCTTTGTGCAGGCGTATTGTAATTTATCGAGGACGGGATCATATGGAGGATTACATTTCGTTATATCTTCGTGCTGAACATCGTGTTGGTGATGAAATTCTTGACGGTATGTTATGTTAATGTATTTAAGTAATATATTGATTTTTTTTAGAATTGTAATAATTGTGAATTTCTAATTTTAATATTCAGGATGCTATAATTGGGTGCAGTTTACTCTGAAAGTAGAAAACACAGATCCTAAAAAGTCAAAATATTTAGGTCAGAATAATCACCTACGTTTAATATTTTTATATCTTTAATATTTATTTTATTTTATATATATTAATGCTTTATTTAATATTGGCAGATCTAATCCATAAATTTTGCGCAAAAGATACTCACGGTCGGGGCATTCGTAAGTTCATCTCATTAGAAGATCTTCAAGATGGGTTTTTAAATGGGGACACGCTAGAGATTAAAGCTCAAGTCCAAGTCCTAAGGTAATTTATAAGTGTTCCATTATACAATAACAACAAAAAAAATATAATATTTAATTAATATAAATTGCCGAAACATCATTAGTTAGATCTCAATAAAAGATGAACCTGCCCTATACCGTGTTTTTCGGCATTTTTGAATAAAAAAATTGCAAATATATAAATAAATAAATTAACTAACTAATTAAAAAGGTTAATAACTGTAGTTTTTTTTTATTGTAGTCAATAACTGTAGTTAACATGATAAATAGGTAGATCCTCCATTTTATTGATTTCAGAATAAATTCTTTCAAACTTGATTGTACAAGTCTGGATATTATATCAGAAAGAATATAATCTGATATAAATTGTACAAGCTTTAAGATAATTTCAGATGTTCCTTCTGAAAGAATAACGACAAGCTTGATATTATATCTCTAATAAATTTGTTTTATAGTCCTGTTAAGTTTTACTAAACTTGTATTAGTTTGAAAAAGGAAAAAGGTAACCTTAATTTGCTGGATATCCATCGCAAATGACAATTTCCTTGAGCAGCTCTAATTGAATCAACTTTTTTTTCTCTATATTTGCATGCTTCAAAAACCCTCTTGCGTTTTTTTCGGCAAATAAACTATATACATTATATGTTAAACCAATTTTTCTATTATAATGATTGAATTTTAGATTTCGTGAAACTTACAAGCTCTAATCAAGAAGACTTACGACAAGTGGTTTTTTCATTTTTCCCACTTGTATTGTACCCACCCAGATAGATTAACACAAAAATTTAGAATTAAACTGTAATAAACTTACAAATAATTATAGCACAGTAAAAGGGAAAATAGAGACGCTTTGTTGAATGTCTTTTGAGATGGCATATTCACATTTGTCTAGAAATGGAAGTTCTATTTATTCTTATTTTGCTATAAATTTTCATATTTATCCCTGATTTTTTTTAAATTTAGCTTTTAGGATTTAGTAACACAAATTTATCTATTTGGTGCCGAAGAAATACTTCTGCTCTAATAAAAAGGAATTTTATGTTTTAAAAATCTCTCTTTCATGCAGCAATAACATTATTTACAGCTCAGCCAGTACTGAGTTCCCAATTTCATCTGCACTTAAAATTCTGAATTAAATTTGGAAAAATGTAAGAAAAGAAATTTAATTATTTTTCAATTTTCAGGAATGAAGGCTATCTCTCTAGGTGTCTCCACAGGAGTTACGGTCTCGAAATGGCAACAGTGTACCTGACGTCTATAGAAGAAGCTCATCGCATATTTGTCGAAAGGATAAGGAGCCAACTTGGCAGACTTGTGAATCGCCCAAGAATTTGGTGCAGGTATTTTTTTGATTTTACACACTTTAAACTAAAAATTTGTAATTCTAAACTTTTTTTTCTTAATTTTTAGTTTCCAGAGGTTCTATAAAAGTTGGATTAAAAGACGGCAAAACTGGTTTCGAGTGCATAATTTGTTGATACAAAGTTATATCTTAAAACACTTCTTTCATAAGAGTAGGGTGAATTCAACTCTAATAGTTGATTCACTTTATAATGGGTTGAGATGTATGAAATCGCCAAGTACAAAAGAAAATTCCTTATTGGTCAACCTAGTTGTAATTGACGATGACGAGTTTTTGGTACTTGCTGACGATTTCATAACCCTTATAAAAAGAATTGCTTCAAAACCACTGCATGCGAATGACAATAAGGTAGTTTATTTTAATTTTCTTATTTATTTGTTCAAATCTCGAATAAATTAGTAATTAATTGATAATTTAAAAAATAAATTGTTGAATTTAGGGTGGAGCTTCAGTTGAAAACTGTGAGGGACGATTGACAGAGATCGGTTGCGAATTGCTTGAGTATTTTGCGTTTTATTTCATTTATGGGTAACAGTTAATATAGTATTTAAATAACTATAAAATATATCCCAACAATTAAATAATAAAACAATATCCGAGATTAAATTTTTGTTTATTTTTTTATGTGAAACAGAAAATTTGAGATTGAATTTCAGAAGGAAGAAGGACCAGTCGCGTTAACCCTTGAAGAACTAGACAATGAAGATGAGAAGACAGAGGGAAAAAAGGTTAATTTTATGGATTGAACTTTGATTTTCTTCTTCAAATCTTACTTTTTTTTACATGTATGATTTTTTGTTGATTTTGGGAATGTTGATTTTGTGTGAAATGTCGGCTGCAGCAGAACAGGAAGAAGAAAGCTCAAAAAGGATGCAGCAGCAGTAGTAACGACAACAGTGGAAGCACTGGACAGAAAGCTTCCGAAAAGCGCACGGATCTTGATGCAGAAGTATCTAAACCAGCTTCAGACCGAGAAAATTTTAATTTGGATTCAAATAATGAAATTAAAGAGAAATCGGAAGATGATTCAGGAGAGATTTTGGTGAATCTCACAACAGGATCTGATCTTGCAACAAAAAATCAGGTATTTATTTAATCTCTTACATTCATTATTTAATAATTTTAGCTACCTTTGAGAGTATTCACTAGGGTAAAATTGTCATTTTGGTTTAATATTTTATTTTTATTAGTATGTATGAAAATATTTTGTATTGTGTAGATTACGGGAGCCGAGGCAGTTCCTGCAGGAGATGAAACCCTAGAAGAAGAAAAGAAGGATCAAGAAGATGATTCAATAAATCAGGTATAGTGTAGTGTTTATACGAATTATATAAAAATTGAAGGGCTTATATGTAAAAATGTTGCATTTCTAATTCTTCTTTTGCTTGGGGCATTTCAGGAAATTTCACATTCCGGATCTCAAAACCAAATTACTGAATTAATTGTAATGGAGTCCAATTCAAATTCAAATTCAGAACAAGCTGATTTCATAACTGATCGAGATTTTAATAATTCCGACATGGAGAGCATAAAGAAGGAGCTTTATGACCTGAGGAGAGAGATTGTCTCTCTAAAAGAGGAGAAAGAGAGGCAGGATTGGGGGAGGGTAGCCCAATTGAATGAGCTTTGGAGACAAATTGTGTGTCTAAAAGAGGAGAAAGAGAGGCTGGATTGGGGGAGATTAGCCCAATTGAATGAGCTTTGGAGACAAATTATCTCTCTAAAAGAGGAGAAAGAGAAGTTGGAGAGGGGTAGAGAAATCCAAGTGGAGGGTTTAGAGAGAGAAATTCTCTCTCTAAAAGAGGAAAACGTCAAACTCGAGAGTGAGAGATATCTCCTCTCCATGGAGAACTTGATGTTCTCCGCGGAACTCAGAGACCTCAAATATCAAAGAATCCAGCACCGCTTTTGAGTAGCCCCGAAAGTTTGTAGTTATTTGGTTTTCAGTAGCTTGTAGGTGAAAGGTGGGGTTTTGCGTGGTGTGAGATATCCTGCTTCTTTCTTCTGTCTTTTTTTTTCCCTTTTTTGATTTGGTGCTGTAAATTTAAGTGGTAGTCTGGAAAAACATGATTGATTGATTCGGTTGAGAATTTTTTTCTTGATGTAATAATATTCTTAAGATATTATTAGCCGGCCGGAGTCCCAAATTCCTGTAGAGAGGACGAAACGAGAGAGAGAGAGAGGGGACTATTTTGTTGATTAAATACTGATAATAAAGCAATTAAATGAAAAACTAAATCCTTTTTTGTTGTTAATTTATGTTTTTTGTTTGTTTTTAATTATTTATAGCCTCCATTGATTGATTGAATCTATTGGAGGGCTAATCGAACAAAATAAAAGCCTAAGGAATTGATTGAACCATGGCTCTGAATGTTGGTTTACCGCTAGGCCGGATCAGAGAGTCGTCGTGTCAAAATTGTTATTTTAAAACAATAATTTTACATAAATTATTATTTCAATTGCAAAATTATTAGAATAAAGTTCAAAAAATATCTAAAAAATAATATAAAAATAATTCTTGATACCTAGTGAATAAAGAAATATAAAAATATCAATTTAAAAAAAATATTTTAGACATTTTTTATAATATTTTTTATAAAATTATCAATTTGATATTTAAGTTTTAGAAGGGTGTGTGTGTGTGTATATATATATATAAATCTCATACTCAACTATAAACCATTAACTAGGAAAATAACCGCGTTTCGCTGCGAGGTGTTTTAACTTTTGTTTATAAAATGCAATACAAGATGAAAAACTTGCTCTTACGATAAATATATGTTCTGCATGCAACCACGCAAACCAACAAAACTTACCACTCAAATTGCTAGCTGATCTCAAAGTTATAATTTAATTACATACATAATTTCTATTGGTATTTGAACAATATAAAATATACATAATTTATATCGGTAGTTGTACAATATGCATTATAATTTGATGACATACATAATAATTGAATAGAAGAATAGAAAATAATCGACAATTTCATTTCATTCCAACAACATTTAGCAAAATTGATTAGTAAGAATTTATTTTAAAGTATAATAATGGTTGACGACTAAAATGCGTGGTTTCGCTAATCTTATTGAATGGATTTTTTTTTCTCAAATTAAAAGAATATAGAAATTAAACATTTTTTTCAGTTTACTAAAACTTAAATAAAATAAATATTCAAATAAAATACAGAAAATAGAAGAAAAATACAAGCTCAATTCAAATAGAAGTACATAGTTAAATAGACATATGACCATCTTACATTTCATATACATCCTTTTGAAAAAATTATAATAT
>JAJHPC010000001.1:16772195-16840950 GCA_024447665.1 Juncus inflexus | reverse complement strand
AAAATAAAAATTAAAATCCTTAATACATTAAGTAATATAATATAGTATTCAATATTCCGAAATTTTGTTTGAGATGATAGTTCTCATATAATGGAGATATAACACTGAACATCAATCTAACTAATCATGTGATATTATTATAATAATTTAAATTAAAAGCTAATATTTGATCAATTTTTTGATTTGACGGCGGAGAGAAATTGATAATAGTTCTCTTGAAAATTTTCACGAGGGGTAAAATAATATGAAGAGTTTATCATTTTATTACATGTTCTTTTAGATAGTCTATATTCATATATTTTATCAAGAAAAAATAAAATTGAAATCATAAAAATATGTCATTATGTGATATTGTGTTAATAATTTAAATGAAAAACTAAGATTTCAAATAAGTCTTTTGAGAATGCTCAAAGAGAGATGAAAAATATGTTATAAGGTATAAGTTAATGAACATATCATTTTTGTATATCTTCATTTATAGAGTCTATATTTACATATTTTAGTGGAAAAAAAATTGGAATCATAACAATATGGAATTCAAAATAAAAAGAAAATTTCAACAAATCTATATTTGATGATTTTAACATGAGAAATAAAATATATCATTAAGAATTATATTTTTTTAAAGAAGAAAAAAAAATTATTTATATTTTAATGAGTAAACTCTTCATTAACTATTGATACATGTGATATTGTGGTAATAATTTAAATGAAAAGCTAAGATTTAAAAAAACTTTGATCCAACGGCCGAGATAAAATTGACAACAAGTCTCTTGAGAATGCTCAAAGAGAGATGAAAAATAAGATATAAGGTATAAGTTACTGAGCATATTATTTTTGTGCATCTTCATTTATAGAGTCTATATTCACATATTTAGCGGAAAAAAAAATTTGTTTGAGATGATAGTTCTCACATAATGGAGATATAACACTGAACATCAATCTAACTAATCATGTGATATTATTATAATAATTTAAATTAAAAGCTAATATTTGATCAATTTTTTGATTTGACGGCGGAGAGAAATTGATAATAGTTCTCTTGAAAATTTTCACAGAGGGGTAAAATAATATGAAGAGTTTATCATTTTATTACATGTTCTTTTAGATAGTCTATATTCATATATTTTATCAAGAAAAAATAAAATTGAAATCATAAAAATATGTCATTATGTGATATTGTGTTAATAATTTAAATGAAAAACTAAGATTTCAAATAAGTCTTTTGAGAATGCTCAAAGAGAGATGAAAAATATGTTATAAGGTATAATTTAATGAACATATCATTTTTGTATATCTTTATTTATAGAGTCTATATTTATATATTTTAGCGGAAAAAAAATTGGAATCATAACAATATGGAATTCAAAATAAAAAGAAAATTTTAACAAATCTATATTTGATGATTTTAACATGAGAAATAAAATATATCATTAAGAATTATAATTTTTTAAATAAGAAAAAAAATATTTATATTTTAATGAGTAAACTGTTCATGAACTATTGATACATGTGATATTGTGGTAATAATTTAAATGAAAAGCTAAGATTTAAAAAAACTTTGATCCAACGGCCGAGATAAAATTGACAATAGGTCTCTTGAGAATGCTCAAAGAGAGATGAAAAATAAGATATAAGGTATAAGTTAATGAGCATATTATTTTTGTGCATCTTCATTTATAGAGTCTATATTCACATATTTAGCGGAAAAAAAATATTGGAACCATAACAATATGAAACTCAAATAAAGAGAAAATTTCAAAAAATTTGTATGATAGTTTTCATGTAATTGGAAATATAATATGAAACATTAATCTGACCATGTGATATTATGGCAATAATTTAAATGAAAAACTAAGATTTGAAAAAAATTTGATCTAATGGCCGAGATAAAATTGATAGGTCTCTTGAAAATGCTTAAATGGAGATTAAAAATAAAGTATAAAGTATAACTTAATGAGTATATTATTTTTTTACTTGTTCTTTTATAGAGTTTTTATTTAGCAAGAAAATAATTAAATTAGAACCATAACAATATGAAACTCAAAATAAAGAGAAAATTCCAACAAATTTATATTTGATGATTTTAACATGAGAAATAAAATATTTCATTAAGAATTATAATTTTTTAAAGAAGAAAAGAAATATTATCTATATTTTAATGAGTGAACTCTTCATTAACTATGGGTATTAATAATTGAACATAACTTTGAACTATAATTCACTGAAGCTATCTGATTAAGATCTGATGGTCAGAAACAAATTTACAACGTTTCTCACTAAATCAGGGATGGAACACAAAATACCAATTCAACCAATCATATGATTATGTTTTAGTATGCACAAATATGTTATCATAAAATATCAATAAATTTGAGAGAATGAATGACTGAGATTTGACAAAAAAATTGATCGAACGGTGGAGATAAAAGTGATGATGTGGCTTCTTGAGGAGACTCAAAAGTAGGTGAAAAATAACAGGTTGGGGTTAATCCTTTTGAAAAAATTATAATATTTGCTCACCAAAAGGCTAAAATTGAAAAAATCAAACTTATCCTTCGAAAATTAAAAATTAAAAGTTATTTACAATATCCATGTATCAATGTCTCAAATCAAACATGCCCATAAGTACCAATCTTTCCTATATATATATATTTTTTTTCTATTTTATGCATCCGATACCCTATGGTACCAATAAGCCAGTACAAGTCCATAGTTGTATGTAGTAGCAATAAAATTGGATTAGTGATGACAAAATAAGACTACTATTTTTTAGGCAATATTGCCCCTGTACAAGGCGGATTTTTCAAAAAGACCTTTTATAAAAACTAAAAAGCCGCACATTGTGGCAGTCCGTCTAGTGTTGCTCGCGCCGGTCTCTCATACGTAACTTTTATGTGGTATTATTTTTTGTAATGAGGCCTCTAAAGGAATGGAAATGCTCCAAGATTAACCTGATATAAAGAAAAGGAAAAAGAGATTCTACATAATCAAATTGCCCTTTTCTTTTTCTACAATCAACCATAAATGGATCTTTCAGTTTTATTTCTTCAGGCAATTTCTTCACAATGTGGACAAAGCCCTTCGTTTCCTCTATGAAGTAGTCCACATCAAATATATCTGCAAAATCACTAAAAGAAAAAGAAAAACAAATATAAAGTCAACACTAAGTCAGTAAAAATTACTTTTTTTAAAATACGATAATAAACGTGGTTTGCTTTGCCAAAAAAAAGAAAGAAATTATCTGCGAGTTAAAACTGATTTATCAGATTAAATTACCTATATTCATTCCAATAAGCAGCTACACGAATTTGGGCAAGACCATGGTAACATTTAAAAGGTGTGCTATCCCAATTCCATCACAGTGTTGAAAAAAATCAAACAAACAAAAGTAACGTCACTATATGAAAGACTAAATAAGTACAACAGTCTGTAATGTTCTAGTATATAATACTATAGTTTGGCATGATTGGTGTTTAATTACACAATTGAGGGTAAAATTGATGGTAAATCAGTTAAATTAATGTGTAACACACTGTATTGCACAAATTAGGGCTACTTGATGATTGATTGGGCAACATTCAGGACTAATTAAGAGGATTAGCAAAGAAAATTCTGCCTAAACCAATTTAACTAAGAATTAATAACAAAAGAGAAACAAATCAAATTGGGCCAACCAGTACAAAACGAAATACCAGTATCAATAGAAACCAAATTGCTAAATACATTTGTACATACGTCAAGTCTCATGTGATTGAGTCCACCATAGCAATCTATCCTCATATATCTGTTGCTTTTATATGGCAGAGCAGCAAAATTTCAAAACATAAATCAAATTAGATCTACCTCACTAAATCAAATTACGCATGAAAATGTGTGCGTCTATAGTCCAGTGGGTCCCGCTCGTCAGGTTCTTCTTCTTCTTCATCTGGTTCTATATATGCCTCGTGAGAAATGGCGGGAGGTTTTGGAGCGAAACTATTGCTGAGTTGAAGCTATTCTCCCTCACACGCCACCCTCTTTCCACCTCCTCCCCCTTTGTTTCACTCGCTTTCCCAATCTCTCTCTCTCTCTCTCTCTCTGAAGCACGGTGCTGGACTAATACTCGACGCCAATCTCTATTAGAAAACTTGAGTCTTCTCCTACCTCGCGAGCACATCAATCCGCCTGACAAGGCAGCCGTATCTCTCTCATCGGACCACCAGCCGTTGAAGAAAAAGCTTGTGAGGGAGTTTCTCCCCTCAAATATTTTCAAGGAATTTTTCCACTTCTACGCATGTTAAGTTTTATAATACCACAAATAACAAATTATAAACATAATACCAAAAATCACACTTTCGGTATTTAAAACATCGGAATTAAGTATGGGTACCATAAAGTGCTTCTCTTCTTTGACCGTGCAAAATTAACAAATAGCCCTTACGAAATTAAAAATTCGCAAAAATACCTTGAAAAGCTCTTTACATGCATAAAAGTAAAAAAAAAATAATGACAAATATTATTGTATTTTTTCTTATGCATCATATATGAAACAAAAAATAAAATATACTTTTTTCAGATATTTTTAATTAAAATATCTTTATATTTATTAAAAAATGGAAGATTAAATGCAACAATAAACTTTTTCTATCATCTTGTTTGGAACAAAAAACTATAAAATATGTAGCAGCATGCATTACTCCATAAAAAACTAGGGAAAATTATAGTCTTCCTCCTATTCTTTCCCCCAATCCCTTGATGACATGGCATGAAATTATAAATCTAATACAATGTATAATAAATCAAAGCAAATTTATTATGATGGTGAATCTAATACAACATGTGACAAATTTAAAGCCCATTTTTCTTATATATGATCACAAATTTATCAAGAGTTGGCATGAAACGATGAATCTAATACAACATGTGATAAACTTAAATTCAATTTTTCTATGTAGAGACTATAAATTTATTATGAATCGACATAAGATGATAAATTTAATATAACATGTGATAAACTTAAATTTTATTTTCCTATATGGGGATTATAAATTTATTTTTATATTTTTTAGCAGTCTATTAAATGTAAATTGTCACGTCATTAAGGAGTTGGGGGGAAGAATAGGAGGAAGGCTATCATCACTCAAAAACTAGTATGGAATACGAGGAGGAAATGTGGGGGAGCCGTAGCAATAGAAAGGCAAAACAAGGTGCATAGATTTGATCCTTCCAAATCTCGATCGAAATCCATCTCTCATCCTAGGGTTTCCCCTTCTCCCCCAAATCCTCTCATCTCCCACCCTCCAAACTCTCAGATCAGATCAGATCAGATCTCATTACATCACATCCAACCATAAATACCTTCCCAAATCAAAATGAGCGGGAACCCCAACCCCAGCCACGACGGAAACAAGCCGTACCAGCCGCGCCGAGCCGCCGAGCCCCATCCTCCTCCTCCTCCTCAGCACGATGACGCGGCGGCGGAGGCGGAGCAGATCCTCGGAGCCATGGAGGAGGAGCACGACGGGCAGGAGGACGTGGTGGTCGGGATGGACGCTGAGATGGGAGCGGATCCGCACCTGATGGTCGCTGCTAATCAGCCCATCGGAGGCAACCAGCTTACTCTTTCGTTTCAGAACGAGGTCTACGTCTTTGATGCTGTCTCGCCTGAAAAGGTTCTGAGCTTTTTTCGGAATTCCTCTTTATCTGGTTGTTTTTCCTGGAAATTTTTTAATTAATGTGAACAAAATCAGCTCAATTTATGTTAAGGACATTTTATGAAATTGTTACTTCAAAACACTCTTGTTGATCTTAGTTAGCAGGGCCGGTCCAGAGTTTGCGGAGGCCTTTGATGATTTTCACAACAATACTTGAAACTTCAATATAAAATACATTCTTAATTAAAGACAAACTTCTTTTACTACCTCAAAAAAATAAATAAAGACAAACTTCTTTTAATTAAAAACTGATAAATTATTATAAATTAGGTTCAAAAACTTAAGTTGAATTGAATGGATTAATTACTAATTGTACCACAGTAAGAAATATTCAACCTAGAATCAAGTTGAATTGAAATTGAAAGAATTTATCAAAACAAATATTGAAAAAAATGAAATTGAAATAGACAACTTGAGGAATTATTGTTCTTGTTCTTCTTCTTTTTTTCTTCTTCTTTGTTTAAATTTTGGATAGTCTGTCTTGAACTTAATTGGATAGAGAAATTATGGGGTTAGAGATTGGAAGTCAATATCACATCAAATAGAAAAATGTTGATTCTTGAGACCTTGTTTTAATAAGGGATTGATATCAATTGCAAAATACAATTCAGAGAGAAGTTCAGAGAACAAGAGAGGGAGAGAGAGAGAGACTAACAAAATATATATAAAATTAAATTCACTAGGTGTGACCTAGACCTGATATTGGGTCTTAACTAAAATATTTGAGAAAATGTGAGGCCCTTTTTAATATGAGGCCTTTGCTATTTGCCTATAGGCCAATACAGCAGGGCCGGCTCTGGATCTTAGTGAAAATAAAATATATGTTAAGCAATTGATTTTCTTCTTTCCAGCACATAAATAATTGGAATTTTATTTTGTTGTTTTAATGAAGGTTCAAGCTGTGCTGTTATTGCTTGGTGGAAGAGAGATAAATCAAGGGATCGGTGCAATGCCTTCATCCTCTAATTCATATAACAAGGTTCTAACTATAATCATTTTTCAATTATTGAATTTCACACTGTTATATTAATTAATTAATTAATTAATGAACTTTGAAATACTGTCTAGAGAATGAATTACCCACACAGAGTGGCTTCACTAATGAGGTTCAGAGAGAAGAGAAAAGACAGAAATTTCGATAAGAAGATTCGATACACTGTTCGCAAAGAGGTTGCCTTAAGGTAAACTCCACTATTAACTATTTATTTATATTCTTTTTTAATTATTAAATCTGAATTTCCCCCTCTTTTGGTATTTCTCTCTCTAGGATGAACAGAAACAAAGGGCAATTCACAAGGACAAACAAAGGAGAAGAAGAGAATTTGGGGATTGCAAGCCCTGAAGGAGGATCCCCAAATTGGGGCTCTATTGAAGGCCGTCCTCCCTCTGCTTCTGAGTAATTTTACATAAACGCCCTTCCTTTTTCCTTAAATTCAACAGAACCAAACGTTATCAGCTTCAAAATTTGACTTTTTGTTTGTACAAAATATTTACATGCAACGTTATTCTGGATTTTCATGATGGGGTAATATTACTGATCGTTTGGTTTCGCTTATTTCTCTTAGAAAAGAGGGCTGTTTTTTTTTTAACTTTAAAAGTTAAGAGTTTTATATAAATATTATGAGAAACTAGAGGGTTTTTTTTGGCAAATTTCCATTTAAAATTCTATCTTAATTATGTTTATATGCATTGTTTGTTTTAGGTGTCATCATTGTGGAATTCATTACAAATCGACTCCAATGATGAGGCGTGGGCCCGACGGACCGAGGACTTTATGCAACGCATGTGGATTAATGTGGGCTAACAAGGTAATTATTATTATTTTTATTTCATTTAACTTTATTTAACGAAGTGTGAGAATTGTTTTTGAATTGATGTGATTGTATATTTGTGAAATCTGTGGAATTGTAGGGTACGATGAGGGATTTGTCGAAATCTCCAAACATGGCTCCCCTTCAAACTTTGCCGCCTGAACGCAAAGACCCTGTTAGTTTTTCTTTTATTTTTTATATTTTAGTTTACATAATTGATTGTTTTTTTTAATATGGAAGAATGTTACGGTGGCGGAAATGGGGGAGCAAATTATGGCTGCAAATGGACTCGACTCTTGAAAAGGGAATTATGTGATTTGAAGAGCTAATTTATTTATTTCCTTATTATGCAGTTCTACTTATCTTTATGTTGTTCTGTACGATAAATAGAGAGGATTTGTTGTAAGATTTGAGATAATTTAGGTTAACCTTTTATCTTTCTTTTTTTCTATCTATGAATTGGTGGTGAAGGATTGAGGCGCTGGGATTATTTAAATACAATTGTTTGTTTCCTCGTTTGATTGATGGTTTTACTTTTTAGTTAGTCTTTTATATGCTTGCTTTTGTGCTTTTGTATTTTACGATTTTTGTTCAATATCACATGCTTTTATTCAGAGTTCCTCACAAATGATAACGGTTATGTAAGGTCATTTCCGTTACAATCAAAAGGTTAGCTTTATGCAGTGAGATTAGGAAAATTAACTGAACAATTCCTTGCAGAAAAGATAAATTAACTGAACAAAATTGTCATGCATGATAATATGTTTGCTATTATGGGCCTACGGCCCAATCTAAAGGAAGTTCTGTGTGTTTAATAATTTTGAGCAAGTGGAGGGTTGATTTGCATAATTCCTCAAAAGCAAGTTTTAGCGGGGACTGAAACGAAGAGAGAAGAGAGAAGAGAGAAGAGAGGAGATGGCCTCAGCCAGCGATGAAGAAATGGAATCTCTCCTTCACAACTTCGATCAGATTTATCAGGTTTTTTTCTTATCCAATTTTGTTTTTTGTGTGATTAATTCCTGTTTTTTCACCTTTTCTACTGAAATGTTTCACTGTTAGTGATGTCCTGTATGCACAGTAAAAGATTAATTTTTATTATGCATCTAATCGATTGATAAATTCCTTTCAATAATTCGTCTTACTTTACGTTACTGAATCAGTATTATGAATTGAATACGGTTATCAAACTTTTACAATGATTTCATGATCTTTCAGGGATATAAAGATGCTCTAATGGAGTTAAAGTCACTCAAATTGAAATATAGTTCTGAAAGGATGAGGTGTGAGGCTCTTCAAACAGCATGTAATGATCTTAAAACAGGTTAGTAAAATCATCATTTTTTTAATATTTTTGCAAATATTGGTGAATAATTAATTTTGATTATTTTTCTTTGAGAAAAATTAATTTGGGTTCTCTTTAATAAATTACAGAAAATGAGCGCATGAAAAGGAAATATACTGAAACCTTGTTTAAATTTACCAATCAGGTAGAAATTATTAATTAAGTATTGTTAAAGAAAAATAGAAATATTAACCAAGTAATATTTTCTCATGACATTTAATTTTAATTACAGATGAAATATCATACACAATATCATAACTTGAGGGAAGAACTGGAGAAGTCAAATAATAAATTTCTAGCTTTAGAAGAGGTAAAATTTATCATATTTCATACATTAAACCATATTATCCAATTTCGTTTTTATAGAATGTTAAAACTGAAAATATTCTTTACATATAAACATAATTAGGAGCATAAGAGAAATATAGAGAAATTACAGCAAGAATATGATGCTAAGCTCCTTGATTTTCAGAACCAGCTTTGGTATGATTAAAATTGAAAAATATATATTTCTTTTTTATGATTTTATTTTTTATTTATTATACGTTTATAACAGTTCTGCGATTGGTCAAAGAGATTCAAATGAGGATATAATAAGACAATTAAAGCTAGAATTAGCGTCTCATGAAACTCATATTGGCATTTTAAATGCCAAATTGGAAAATGTCACTGCTGATGTGGATGCACAATGTATGTTTTTTATTATTTTTTTCCAAATTAGGAAAAACTTCCTTTTAGTCTTATTATTTTTAATTTTTTTAATTTTGATTGTATCAGATCAGAATGAGATGCAAGAACTGAGGAGTCTAGTAATGATTGAGCGGGAAGAGAAAAAAGAAATGCAAACTAAGCTCCAAAATGCTGAAAATGAACGTGAGTTTCTTTCTTATATACCATTATTATTATAATATTACTTGATCTTTGTTTTCATTTCTCTTCTTTATTTTTTGACTTTGTAGTGAAAATGATGAGAAGCAAGCAAGCAGAGCAACAAAGGGACGCAATATCTGTACATCATGTTGAATCGTTGAAACAAAAGATAATGAAACTCAGAAAAGAGAATGAATCTCTCAAAAGAAAGCTTCTCGTTTCTGAATTTGATAATGCTTGAAAATGAACTGATTTTATTATAATTCGAGTGGTGCGGGCCAATTAACTCTTACTCTAAAAAAATTGACTCTTGCAGTTTGTATATATAATGTTTGGTTCATAGAGTACAAATTCGGACTTTTTTTCTTTTTTTGGAAGAACAACAGGTTTATGGTTTCGTTAGTATGTCATGTTCTTTTTGAACTATTGGAATAAAAGTAAATGGAAAAATATAGTTAGCTTAGCCCCCATTAAAATCCACCTAAAATTCGTGGTTATCCACTGTTAAAAGGGCTCACCTATTTAACAAATATATTTAATAGGACCCAATATATTTAATAGGACCCACTCATTTAACAGATTTTTTAATAAAAAACTGTCAAATGGGATCCATTTCAATTTTCACAATGGTAAAGGGGATAAGTGATGGATTTTGGGAGGCTTGTATTTGAATTCAAAGTAAATTTTTGGCATCCCCGCTTTGTGTTAAGTTTACAATATAATGTGACTAATCTGGACCGAAGATAACGACAGAACAAAGAATTATTCATTGGACCTGTTTGGCGGCATGGAACAATAGTGGAAGAAAGTATAAGAAATTTGTTAATTTCTTCGAACAAGATTGAGAATGGAATAAATGAATGGAGGTGAAAGAAAGTGAAATAAGGAAATTCTCTCTTTTCTTACCAATATAAAAATATTAATTTAATTTTTTAGACCTCTTTTCTACTCTTTCTTGTTGCCAAACACGAAGGTGCTCGTTCAGCAAAACATGGAATAGACGGAATAGTAGAATAGAAAATAACGACTATTTTGTTTTATTCCTATTGTCATATAGGATGATATTTGAAATAAATGAGAGAATACATTTCCTAAATTATATTTTATTCATATTTTATTCTATGAATTAGAGAAATTCCATTCCTACTATGAAATATAACAATTTCGTTTTTTCAATTTTTAATCTGAGATATTCCATTCATGTTCGGGTGAAATAGACCCTCTAATCCTCTTATTCCATTCTATTCTACATGAACCAAATGGGCACCAACTGATTAAAATGGAATTGTTACGGAATATCTACATTGGGTTTAGAAATTAGTTTTGGAAGGTTAAATATATAGGTTTTCAAAGTGCTATCATAGTATAATATTTAGAGTTACAACAAAGTCACACAACTTTAGGGGGTCAAGTTTCTATATATTTTAGTTTAACGCACAAATTAGCATATCATAATCTTTTAAATTAATATATTTACAATTTCACTTGTTATTCATCCTTTAACACTGACATTTTGCTTTTGAACTAGCACTCGATTTATCACTGACTTGTTAATCATACTTTACGATTGATTTTATATTATAACTAGATTAAGCAGATACATCATATTTGTTATCCGGAACCAAATTGTTGTCATCAACTTGAGTATATCAACGGCAAGCAGAACAATCATCTATAAAAGTTGGAACATGACTCATTACAGGTTATAGCACCTGGTCTTCTTTAGTTTTCCTATTTGATTATTTTTTGTGCTTACTCTCAGAGTGAAATTGGATCAAATTTTTAACGAGGATACTGGATGGGAAATGAAAACTAATGCACATGTGTGCTTAGTTTTTATTTGGAGCATACGATATTCCGTTTTTAGTGTCCTCCACTATCTCAGTATACATGTAATTGTACATTTTTTCATATTAAAATCATGTTTTTTTTTGCTACGAAAGACAATATAAATTCTTTTTCTCCACGTCAACAATGCATATAAGATAAAGAAAAAACTATAGCTTTCTTTATAGGGTTTTATATAAACATCTCTCCAACAGCCCTCCAATCCGCCCTTTACCACTGGTAAACGGGACCCACTTATTTTGAATATATGTGGGATCTGTTTACCAGTGGTAAATGACGGATTAGGGGGGGCCGGTAAATGGGGGATGTATATACTTTTCCTTCTTTATATCTAATAATATCTGACGAAAGGTACCTCATTTCATTTGTATGAACTACATTCATAAAAAACATATGATAAGCTCACAAGTCATAAGGAACTCATTTCCTTTGTATATACTAATACAGATGTCTTTATTTATTTTATTTTATTTTTTTCTTGCTGTACAACTTATGGTACCAACTTTTGTCAGCTTGATCTGATACAACAAACAACATCATGTACTGATGTACATATAATATATATAGATGACAATTCACAATAATTACTGTAAGTGATGAGAAATTTGGATTTATAATGGAGCAAGTCAAGATGACGTGTTAACTAATAGTACCTCACCGCTTCAATTACATGTCTAATTTTTTTGACTTATTAACTATATATATCAGAAAAAATTAACATTCAAATAAAACTTTCTTTTCTCACTATCTCAATAAATTAAAGTCCATATCCTTGACATAAAGTTTCACACACATACCAGCTTGCTCAAAACATAAAATAAACATCAAACTAATATTATGATTTCATTTAATTAACAAGCAAAAGAACAAATTATAAATTTAGAATGACAAATTTGACATTTTTTCTTCTTCAATTTATAATATATTTTTGGTAATATAATAAACCACATATACTTACAAAGAGTTCATATTAATTTAACTAAAAAAATATTCAAAATTTCAAAAAATAAATATATTCTACAAGTACCTAAAAATTAAAAATTTGGAAAAACATCAATCTCATGTATGGAAAATTGTAAAAATATCCATTTCAATGTATGAAGGGGGTTGGATCAGTTGGTCTTTTTATTCAAAAAGTTCCTCAAACCAAGTTATTAGTTTACTTTGGTTTTTCTTTCCGGACACTACAAAATATGTTTCTAACGAATGTTTCTCAACACAGATTTAACTATAGCGAGATTCCTATATATCTACAATAAATTTAAGGAGAGGTATAATTATATTTATATCAATGATGTAGAGCTGCCCAATGAGTACACGGCACATCTTATCGATTGACATGTATAATGAGAGTATTCTCATTGGTTTAGGTTCATAGTAGACCAGCCATTCCGTCTAATAATTTTTTTTGTACCTCATCTCATTTGCATGTACTACATGCATGAAAGCATGATAAGCTCGTAAAATTGCCGACAAGCTATTGTCAAAAAAAGAAAAGAAATGATAAGCTCATAAAACGACCATTTCATTCGTGTGTACTGTTCAGTTATTTTAACTCGTTAAATACGTCTAATTTTTTTAACTTACTAATTATATATGTCAGAAAAAATAATATTAACAATCAAACACATTTTTCACCCAATCTCAATAAGTTAACTCCTTATCCTTAACATAAAATAAACTATTTGACCACAAGTTTCGCCCACATACCTTGCTCAAAGCAGAAACATAAAAAATACAAAAATTCCAAAACTTACCAATAACACATCATAATTTCGTTAAACTAACAATAAAAAAACAAATTACATAATTTTATGAAGCGGCAGAAGGAAGAGTAAGATCAATATTACTCGGCATCAAAACAATAAATCCATCGGCAGCAGTAGATATTATCATTCCTGAAATCTGCGGATTCCAATGCAACTCCTTCAAATCCTTTTGCCCCTATTCATCAAAAAACATAAAAAAATATATTACTACAACAAATATAAAGACATGTATTCTATATAAGAGCAAGTGGTAAATGAAATATGTATACCTGGTGAACGAAAAGGAGCTGAGGTGGCAAATCGTCGGGCGCATTAACTTGCTCTTTCACTTGAGCCTTAAACTCCGCCTCCTCTTCTTCATCTCTTTCTAAAGATTAATCCCATATCCTACCCAAAAAATTATCATTATTACAATTATAAATATATTTGAAGAATATCTAATTACAAAATTGAAGAGAATAAATAAAAAATACATTAATTGGTGGTCGGCGGAAGAAACGGCCAAAGTGGAACCATCCTTTTATAATTTAACCCCAAAACATTATAATTAATTAAATAATCTACTCGATAATACGCAAGACATATTAATTAATTTGATTTTTAATAAAATAATAATGCAGGCCTTAATTTGTTGAAGATCGCCTTCCATCATACTTCCAGACGCTATCATACAACTCGCAAGGCAAGACTTTTACCAGAAAGAAAATACTTTTTTTTTCATGTTTTCAAGGATAATTAATTTAATAATTTAGAATTTTGTGAGTAATATCACCAACATAATAAGCCCTTTCATTTTAATACACACATAGACAATTAAATTTAATTAAAATAAAAAGTACACATCCCATAGAAACTAAAAAAGATACTTATCTATATATAAAAATTAAAATATTTGTAAAACTTCGTCATTACTTTATTCTTCCCTTTCTATTTATATACCTTTGCTATTTTTATCGTTCTAGTATTGTAGGAATATAATTACCATAGATAAACTGTCCAACAACCTTAGTGTTATAAATAAACCTAGCGAGCAATTAATAACCAATTTACATTTTTTTCTTCGTACGTGATTCTTGTGTAGAAGATTGCAACCCATCGGATTGAATATATCAATGTTAAGTACTCATATTATAAGTACGCGTTTGGGTCGAGAGGAATTGCGAGAGCTCGACTTGAGCTAATTTTTGAAACAATGTATTAGATTTATTTTATCTCCAATCTTCTCTTATAATTAATGTTAACATGAAAGATGATTGCAATTTTAACAACAAATTATTGTAAAGGACATGAAAACTAATGCATAAGCGCGCTTAAGTTTTATTTGACACACAAGATAAGCAGGTTTTAGTATCCTCCGGTATCTCAAAGCACTCCAAAATTTTGTATATCTTTTCATGTTACAATCCCATCTCTTTCTTTTCCGAAAAAACATTATAAATTCTGTCTCTAACAAGAGCTCCACATCAACACATCAGTCTCAAGAATATACATCATTCCTTTTGTATGAACTGCATGCATAAAAGCATGATAAGCTCACAAGAAACTTATTTCACTCTTGTACAGTGTAGTCATATTTTAACTTTCTAAATGCATGCATGTTAAGTTTTTGGTTAATTAACAATATACATCGGATGAGAAGTCAAATAATCAATCAAAACATATTCTTCTCATTATCTCAATAAATTAAATAGTCCCTTAAATCCTTAACATTAAACAAACTATTAAACCACAATTTTGAACCACAATCACACATACACCTCAACCCAAAAAAATAAAAATAACAATACAAAAGCTGCAAAATTCAAACTACTATTATAATTTCATTAAACTTAACAATAAAATAACATATAATCTTATGAAGCGGCAGAAGGAAGAGTAACATCAATATTACTTGGCATCAAAACATTAAATCCATCGGCAGCAGTCGATATTATCATTCCTGGAATCTGCGGGTGCCAATGCAATTCCTTCAAATCCTTTTGACCCTATTAATTAAAAAATACAAAAAAAGTTTATTATAAACAACTATAAAAGCTTTTATTCCTTACAGAACAAGTGGTAAATGAAATATGTTTACCTGGTGAACGAAAAGGAGCTGAGGTGGCAGATCCTCAGGCGCGTTAACTTGCTCTTTCACTTGAGCCTTAAACTCCGCCTCCTCTTCTTCATCCCTTTCTAGCGACAAATCCCATATCCTATACATAAAATTAATATTATTATTATTATTATTATCATTATTATAAATATAAATATAAATATAAATTGTATAAAATTAGTGAATTTTTTTCTAAAAATAATACGTTAATTGGTGGTCAGCAGAAGTAACGGCCAAAGTAGAAGCTTCATGTGGGCTCCACTCAATAGATGTGATTGGCTGCTTGTGATACTTGAAATGCGCTACCAATGAATCCTCCTTTTATAATTTAAACCCCAAAATATCAAAATTAGTAAAATTATTCATTCAATAAAAATATATATTAATTAATTGATTTTTATGAAAATAATAAAATGCACCTTAATTTGTCGAAGATCGCGGATCGAGAAGGTTCCGTCGTCACTTCCAGACGCTATCATACAACTCGCAAGACTTTATAAAAAAAATAATAAATAAATAAATTGTTGGCCAAATTTTAAATAATTAAATATATAATTTGAAAAGATATAAAAAGGAAATTAAAAAAATACCGGTTCCAGGAAATAACGTTGACATCAGCATCATGAGCCTTAAAAATGAATTTCGGTTTTTTGCCATCTCTCGTGTCCCAAATTGAGATTTTGCCATCCACTGAACAAGATGCAAATATATCCGCTTCTGTCGGACTCCACTGCAAATTTCCCATTTCACAAAAAAATAAATAAAACAATTAACTTTATTTAATTCGCTTACTTTTTAAAATATGCAAAAAAGTACCTGTAAATCTTCAACGCTCGCACTGTGACCAACAAAAGGGCTCGAATCGACTTTCCAAGTTCCATCAGTCGGTTCCCACAAATAAATACACTTGTCACAATCACCTATTCAAATTGATTCACAAAAAAATAACAAATTTACAAATACACCCTTGTACTTATCTTGATATTTATTTTTTTATTTTATTTTTGAAGTACCAGAAACGAGCCGGCCAGGTACAGCAGGGCTCCAATCAATTGCATAACCTTCATCTTTATGGCCGCTGAATTTCATAACAGGATTGTGGCGATTTATTACATCATTTTTATTATTTATCGGTCCGTCTGATTCAGCCAGTTGATTAAGATACGTGCTAAAATCCCACACCTAAAGTTAAGAAAATTAAAATTATTATTGAGATTGCTAATTTTTAGTGAAAAGTAAAAAAAATATTAAAATATTAAAAAATACCTGTACAAAACCAGTGTCGCCCCATGTGGCACAAATATGTGGTTTTTGAGTCATGGCTCTGATTCGATTTATACATCCTTGATGCGCCACCTTCTTAATCTAATTTAATTAAAAAAACAATCATTAATTAACCACTCGAGTTATTTTCTGTATTTTAAAACAGTGGCTTGTTTGTAAATTGTAAAAAAAGGGTTTTCTTAACAATGCATTAACAATGAGCCACATTTTTATCTAATTTAATTCAAAAATTATCATTAATTAGCCGCTTGATGAGTTAAATGTCTTTCAAACAGGGGCTTGTTTGTAAAATAATGGAAAAAGAGGGGCTTACTTGTAAAGTTGGCGCAGAGCCGTTTGCATCAGCTAATTCGTCTTCTTCTTCGTCGCTGCTGCTACTGTCGCTATCTTCTTCCATATTTTCGTCATTATTCGAAGTTTTAGGGACCAAATCGCGTTTTTTCCCGGTTATGTTTGAGAGCTTGAATATTCCGATGTAATTCCCTGATGCCTGTTCCGCCTGTTTAAAATAATTAAAATTTCAAATAAAATGAATAAGTATGAAAAGTTTAGTAAGACAGAGAAATTACTTATTTGAATTTTATACAAACCTGGGTTCCAGCAACTCCATATAGAGTGTGAGGAAATTCGGAACGGACTAAACCGAGTGAATCTTGAACTATATCAAAGCTATATAAATAAAAGAAAAAAATAATGAGAAATTGAACTTCATTACTGAAGGAAATAAGAGAAACTAATTTTTATTTTTGTACCTTAAACAAGGCCAACCAATATTAAATCCACGGAGGTAATTATAAGCTGAAGGATCGAATTGGAGTTCTTCGCCTTCTTCCATTCCATCCACACCTGGTTGCCATACCTGAATAAATAAACCAGATTATAAATCATAAATTAATACGATTATCGTCCAAAATAAGTATATCAAAGGAACAGGTTCGAGCTTTTACCTTGGCAGGTTGAGAGGGCACAGCTGTAGAAGATGACTCCCCTTTCTTCGCAGCCTGAATAAATAAAACACGAAAATTATCTCAGAAAAGGATCAATCAAAAACAAAACGGCTTTCACACGAATAAAAGCAGAAAGGAGGAGAGAAAGGAAAAGAACCTTATTCTTCTTTTTGCTCTTCTTAGAGCTCTTCAGACTGCGAGTCATCTCCTCTAACCAGTAAAACCCTAGCTTGAATTGAGATGAACTCAGAGAGGAGGCGCCGTAAAACCCTATAAAGAAAGAAGGAAAGGAAATGATCTTTCGACGTCCTCATCTAATTCGAGAATCCAAATCAGGAATTTCTATAAAACTGGGAAACCAATTCCCAATAGTCAAGGGTCAGCTGAATGTATTATGGGCTTGCCGTTGTTATGATAAGGAGTTGGGAAGGAATTGAAGTGTCAAATATTTGGGCCGGGCTAGTGGCTGTAGTGTTGATATTAGTTATGTTCATTTAACTTATTAATTCAAAATAAAATTAAACAGATTCGATTAACATCAAAATGTTTGAATAAATTATAGTAGTGATGTATGTCTAGACATTATAAATAGTTCTAATTTTTTGTTAAATGCAAAATGCATTTTTTAGAAAATATAATAATGGTTGTATATAAACATTTGCGACTTTCCATTTTTCTGTCTTTTTTTTTTTTTTTTTGTTTAGTGTTCATTTATTTTATTTATTTTTCTTTCTTTGCTTCACTCAAGGATGCCGGAGACGGTTGCTTTATGTAACTGAACTTAAAATAATAGAGATTCCGTACCGAACGAATGAATCTACCGCATTTAAAATAAAAAAGAAAACACAATTATATTTTTTGTTTAAAATAAGAAAAATATAATTATATATATATATTTTGGCAAAATGCTGTTATAATATTAGTAAGGAAAATACACATCAATTTTTCTCTTTATCTATGGGAAGTCCAAAAGAGTTTCTGCCTGCGCAAATTCTTAGCCAAAAAGAGTGTGAAATGGACAGTAGTATCAACAACAATCTCGTTTACTTCGGAAATCACATATATAAATAGTCAAACCACTCCAATCAGGAGGACTCAGTGAGATTAACGGTTCAGATTCCGCTTCTCCATTCCTCTCCCTCAACCTTCGCGATTTCTAGGGTTTCTTCATCTCCATGGCGGATGTAATCGACATACCCGCCGGAACCCTCGACGCCCCTTCCGGCGGCGGAGGAGGTGACGAATCCCCCTCCGCCTTGCCCCCCGCTCCTCCCAATCCGCCTCCTCGCAAGCGCGACCGCGACGAGTCGTCAAACCCTAACCCTAGCACTAGATCGACCTCGCCAACTCTCCCTCCTGCGCCGTCTGGTTCGGCCAGGCCAGATCGGTACCACAGGGATAGGGACCGAGAGAGGGAAAGAGATAGGGATAGGGATAGGGACAGGAGGAGGAGAAGTCCCAGTCATAGTCCGAGTCCGCCGCCGTACAGCCACCGGGAGCGACGCCGGTCGCCGCCGCTCCGGCGTCCGTCGCCGAATTATAGTCCGCCGCACTACAATAAGAGGTCGAGGCGGGACGATGGAGGTTTTGACAGGAGAAGAGGCAGTCCTAGAGAGGAAAGAAGGTGAGATTTAGATTGAAATTCATTCATTCAGTTGTTTGAACTTAGAACTGGCTAATGAATTAAGGTAACATAAGGTTAACCTGACCCGTTTTTCGTCATTTCTACATGCAATGTTTGAAATTTTGCTTCTGGAGATGATTGCTGAAAATATAAGTTTGATTTGAGTACTGTTGTTAGTTTTGATACTGAATTGGATTTTTTTTTTGGATGATTTAGATTTGGTAATGAATTTTGGGGAGGCAGAGGCAGATATAATGATGATAGACCACAACATGGTGGATTCAATCGCCAATCAGGTATTCAAATCACAAAAAATTATTGAGCTTTCTTAATCATTTTAGTTCTATTTAACACAATTTTGTTCCAAATGGAGACTCTTGCTTGTTAGTTTGAATTTTTTGCTCATTATGAAGTTAGTTGTGCCTTTCCAAATTAATCAGGAATTAGCTTGATATTATTCATTCTGATAAACACTGAAATATTATTTCAGATTGGCCTGAAGCTGGCTTTGTTGGTGGTTTTGATGCTCCAGTTGCCCCACTAAGGTTAATTGCTAAATTGGTCTCTTTTTTTTATTTTCATACAAATATACATTGGTTAAAAAAAAAGTTTAAACCATGTTTAAACAGAATTGTATAACAAAATGTTTTTAATATGTTTTTTAGGGAAGGGTTAATGACTTACAAGCAGTTCATTCAAGTGCTTGAAGATGACATCTTGCCAGCTGAAGCTGAGCGAAGGTATAACATATAAATTATTATATTAATATATTTTTTTTTTGCACTAAGTTTATATTTTATTATTTGCTAATATGATATATGTTTGGTATGGAATTATTTTTCTCTAGGTACCAAGAGTATCGTACCGAGTACATAACCACTCAAAAGCGCGCATATTTTGACCTGCACAAGGATGAAGACTGGTACAAATTCTTCTGAATTTTCTTATTATTTTTAGAAATTAATTCCATTGTTTCTATTATTATTATTATTATTATTATTATTATTATTATTATTATTATTATTATCGAATAATGAGCATATTATTTCTTTTTTTTTCCTTCTCTTTGTAGGCTCAAGGAAAAGTACCATCCTACCAATCTAGTGACTGTCATTGAAAAGTGAGCTTTCTTGACCAATCTATCTTACTAATTATGATCTTATTTCTTTTTTTACTTCTTGATAGATTACCTTTAGTCATTCATTTTATTTACCATCTTTTTCTCTTGATTTCAAAAAGGCGCAACGAGCAAGCCAAGACTCTTGCCAAGGAATTCCTCACCGATCTTCAAGCCGGCTCTCTCGACCTGTAAGCCCTTTTCTAATCCACCATTCATTAATTCTTCTCCCTCAATAATCCATTCTAACTTTTCCTCTCACTCTCTCTCTCTCTAAAAGTGGTCCAGAAAAGATTCCAACAAAACCATCCCCAGAAAGCGACGTAAACTCCGACGAATCAGACTCGAGCGCAAAAAGAAGAAGGCGCACAAAACCAAAAGAAAAAGATTCTAATTTAACTGCACCAAGGGCCCACCCTGTCAGTTCTGACGCGCGCAGGATCCAGCTGGACATAACCCTCGCTCAATCCCTGTTAAAAAAGCTCGACTCAGAAAAAGGCATAGAAGGGAATCTCTTATCCAACTCTGACAACGCGTCAGAAGCGGGTCCCATGGGCCCAATTATTATAATCCGCGGCTCCTCCACAGTCAAAGGCCTAGAAGGAATCGAATTGTTAGACACATTATTAACTTATTTGTGGAGGGTTCATGGAGTGGATTATTACGGAATGAAGGAATCTCACGAATCAAAAGGACTCCGCCACGTCAGAGCCGATTCCTCCAAATCCGGATCCGGACCCGGTAACGGATCCGAATGGGAAAAGAAGTTAGATTCGTTTTGGGAGGAAAGGATAACGGGTCAGGACCCGTTGGTTGTACTGTCGGCACAGGATAAGCTGGAGGCGATATCTGGCGATGCTTTGGACCCGCTCGTCAGAAAGATTAGGGATGAGAAATACGGATGGAAATACGGATGCGGAGCGAAAGGGTGTACTAAGCTGTTTCATGCGCCTGAATTTGTGCAGAAGCATTTGAAGCTGAAGCATCCGGAAATGGTGGTGGATCTGACGGCCAAAGTTCGTGAGGAGATTTACTTCCAGAATTACATGAAGTATGTTGAAAAGAAATTTCTTCTTTTTTAGCATCTTTTTTGGTGATTTGTAGTTTTTTTTTCTTTGATGATTTACTTTGTTGATGATTTGTGTTTTGTTTTTGTGCAGCGATGCTAATGCGCCAGGTGGCACACCGGTTATGCAACAACCTCCCCCGGTATATATATTTTTTCAAATATATTTATAATATGTGATTTAATTTAATTTAATTTAATTTCTTTTTTTTAAATATTTTTCAAAGTATAATATGTATTTTTCAAATATATTTTATAATATACATAACTTTCTTGGTTCCGCCTGCTTCCAAACATAAATGATGAATTATTCAAGTTTTCAAACATATGTAACCTTTCCATAGTATCTAACATTCTAATCTATCCTAACCATTTTATAATATTTTTATAACCAACAGGATAGGTTGAGGAGGAGGCCTCCGATGGCGAACAGGCTGCGGGACGAGCGCGGGGGCCCTCCGCGCAGGAACTTCGACCGAGACGAAGATCAAAAAAAGAGAGCGGACGGAAAAGGAGAGAACGAAGACGGAGATGGAGATAAGAACAACAACGCTGACGAGGCGATGTTTGATGGCTTTAATTCGCGGGCCCCGCCTTTTATGGCTGCCGAGTTCCCGCCGCCTCCTATTCTCATGCCCGTCCCTGGTGCCGGGTAGGTTATATGAATAATAAGTAGGCAAATTTTTTAATAACCCCCTAACTTATCTGAATATTACAATAGAACCTCACGTTTCAGATTTTTAAATAACCCCCTAAAAGTGAATTTTATTTTCAAATACCACCTATGGTGGTGAAGTTAGCCATTTAGGAGGGGGGTGGGGGGTTGTAATATTCAAAAACGTTAGGGGGTTGTTTGGAAATCTCCCTAATTAATAATATATTGTATGACAATTCGTGCCTCCTCGTATTCTAATGCCTGTCCCTGTTGCTGGGTAGGTTATATAAATAATAAATAGGGAAATTTTGAAATGACCCACTAAGGTTTCTGAATATTACAAAAAAAACCTCACTTCTCAGATTTCTCAAAAAAAAAAAAAAAACAAGCTAAAAGTGAATTTTATTTTCAAATACCACCTATGGTGTTAAAGTTAACCATATAGGGTTTCTTTTGTAATATTCAAAAAAGTTACGTAGTTTGAAAATTTCCCTAATAAATAATATATATTGTATGATGATTATCTAGTTTTAATTTGTAATTTGAATTATGGTGGTTGTGATTATTTTTGTGTAACAGGCCGTTGGGGCCGTTTGTGCCTGCGCCGCCGGAAGTGGCGATGAGGATGATGAGAGAGCAGGGCGGAGCGCCAGCTGGATTCGACAACGGGGGCCCGCCTCCCCAGGGCAGGAAGACAGGTGGCATGTTGGGGGGCCCCCCGCCCATGATCGGCGGATCTGGCGGCCCTCTTCTCGCCATGCCGCCTCCCAATTTTCAGCACGATCCTCGCCGCATCCGAAGGTCTGTTGTTAATTGTTGTTGATTGATCTCTCTGATTAAGAAAAGTTTATTTGTTTGTTTGTTTTTTTTTTCGTTTATTAAGTTTGTTTGATTTTTGATGATGATGACGTAGTTATCGGGATCTGGATGCGCCTGAAGATGAAGTGACGGTACTTGACTACAGGAGTTTGTAAGGAACGTGAGGCATGAAACTTCACGAATTAGCTAATTTGTATGAAGTTTTCATGTGACGTTTGATTCAGCACACAGACAGATGGTTCTTTTGGTTTAGTAGTTGTGTACAATAGGCAATCTGGGTGTCTGTCTATGAACCTAAACATGGTGATATTTGTATGTCATGAGATTTTAGTTTGTTTTTTGTGTGTACTCATTTTGTTAGAAATTAGACTTGAAAAATGCTTTGTGTTGCAATTCCTTCCTTTTTCTATTCTGCATTTAACCTTTTCAAGTATTGGAATAAATTTTGTGACTTAATGTTATGCGTCTTGAATGAATGATGGAATGAAATTTGTGATTTAATTATATAGCAGACCTCGTCAGATTGTCTTGTGGTCGGTCACGTATCTTCATTTTATGTTTGTTCTGTTGTACCACTGATATCATATATTATGTTCTGTTTACCGGTTGTTAGATACTTTATTACAGAATTATTTTTTCATTAATATTTGGGCTCTATAAATACATATGTGATGTGTTAAATAATAATAAAAAATAAATACATATATTATGTGGAAGTCAGTATTTGATCATATAATTTTAACTTTGGTGTAGTCTACAAAGGAATATTTATCGGTCGGTCCAAATAAAAGTCGGGCCAAAACCAAAGGCCGTTGTCCCGTGTAAAGTCGGTTCGAAGCCGTACAATATAGACCGAGGCTGGACTTCTCTTATGTTCGGCCTGGCCTCCTTTCCTTCTCTCTCTTTCATCTCTTTCTTCGATTCTCTACTATCTTCAAACAATGGCGCACAGGTTGCTGAGAGACGCGCAGGCCGACGGATGGGAGAGATCGGATTTCCCCATCATCTGCGAATCCTGCCTCGGCGACAACCCCTACGTCCGCATGGTAGCCCTCCTTCTCCCTCTTAACCCTAACCCTAATTCTCTTCCTCAACCCTACTCCTCCCCCCTTTCTTCTATTCATCCTTTTTCTGACTTTTAAGCTGTTTATTGTGTCGAAGTAATCCTTGCACGAGCCTTCTTTTGTTCAACCAAACTTCTCACTCAATTTGAAGTTCTATTAATTGAATAATTGATCTGACTATCTTCTTTAATTTTCCTTTTTCCAATCGCTAACAGATGAAGGCAGATTATGACAAAGAGTGCAAGATCTGTGCTCGTCCCTTCACGGTGTTCCGATGGAGGCCGGGGCGGGACGCGCGGTACAAGAAGACCGAGATCTGTCAGACCTGCTGCAAGCTCAAGAACGTGTGTCAGGTCTGTTTGCTCGATCTGGAGTACGGGTTACCCGTGCAGGTCCGCGACACGGCGCTCGCGCTGAACTCGAACGACGCGATTCCGAAGAGCGATGTGAATAGGGAGTATTTCGCTGAGGAACACGATCGCAAGGTACTTTGTTTTGTTTAATATTTGGTAGTGTGTTCTTTTTTTAGGGAAATTTTGCAGAAAATCCCCTTCATTATATTAAAATTGTGACAAATGCCCCTGTATTATTGAAAATTACAAAAAATAAAACCTGCAGTCAGATTATGTTTCTAATTATTTAAAGAACTATTCCTTAAAGATTAATCTACATACATCTCTCTCTTATTTAAAAACTTTTTTTTTCTTTCAAATGAAGCGATTGTAATAATTGAAATGTGATATCTTTCTAAACTAATTCAAATTATACTTTAAGAGTTAATTAATTTTGTAAAATATGCAACTAACGACAAACAAGGACTGTTTTCGCAATTTTTGCAATAATTGAGGACATTTTCACAATTTCACCAAGTTTTATCATTTCCTTTCTAAAATGCTTTAACATTTATCTTTTTCCAGGCTCGGGCGGGGATAGACTACGAGTCAACCTACGGCAAGGCAAAACCGAACGACACGATCCTCAAACTTCAGAGGACGACGCCGTACTACAAGCGCAACAGAGCGCACGTCTGTAGTTTTTTTATAAGAGGAGAGTGCACGCGCGGCGAGGAGTGTCCTTATCGGCACGAGATGCCCGAGACGGGAGAGTTGTCTCAGCAGAACATCAAAGATCGATACTATGGGTATGTTCAAATAGGGCGGAATTGTAAAATTTGTCATGTATGCATACCCCTCTAAAATGAGAAATTGTCATCCTAAAACGCATATTTCCTAATTTTTAGCAAAATGTTTAAAATTAGTGTTTTTCTCACTTATTCATGTATAAATAAGAAGATGATAAGCACTGTTGTTGAGAAGTCTTTTGAAACAAATATAAAAAATAGGGGTACGATACATGATATATTTACGCGCTATGTTTTGTAAGGGTGACCCTAAAATTTCTCATTTCATAGGGTTCACATTTGACATGATTACACACAGAATTCCACCGAAAAGAAAAACACGGAATGAAAACAACAAATAATCGGTAAATTAACATATAATTTGCTTCGCAGAGTGAACGATCCGGTGGCCTTAAAGCTGTTAGGCAAGGCGGGCGAAATGCCGTCGCTCCAGCCCCCCGAGGACGAGTCCATCCGCACCTTATACGTGGGCGGCCTCGACGCGCGCGTCTCGGAACAAGATCTCCGCGACCAGTTCTACGCCCACGGCGAGATCGAGACCATCCGCATGGTCCCCCAGCGCTCCATCGCTTTCGTCACTTATACCACTCGTGAGGCCGCTGAGAATGCGGCTGAAGAGTTGGCGAATAAGTTGGTTGTTAAGGGGCTGAGGCTGAAGCTCATGTGGGGCCGGCCTCAGCAACAGAGAGGTGATGAGGCGGGGCCGGTTGCACATGGAGGGCTTTTGCCAAGGGCGGTTATTTCGCAACAGAATGCGCCAGCTGGCGGGGAGGGTGAAGGAGGGGAGGGAAGTGGGGGTGGGGGTGGGGGTGGGAATAATTATTTTAATATACCGGAGCGGGTGCAGTATCCGTCGATGGATCCGCAAAGAATGGGGGCGGTTATACGTGGTGAGGGTGAGAGTAGTAAAGGAAGCGGATCGGGTACGGGTACGGGTCAGGGTTACTATCCGCCTCCGCCACCTCAGCAATATTATCAAGGAGGGGGGCAGTACGGTCAGTATTATGCGCCGCCTCCGGTGCCAGGTCAGCATATGCAAGGGTATCATGGACAGGCGCCCATGCCGCCAGCTCAGCCTTATGGACAAGGGCCGCCTCCGATGATGTATGCACCTCAGAATTATCTTCAGCCTCAGTATAGGCCTGTGCCAGCTCAGCACCACATGGGGCCTCCGCCACCTCATCAGCAGAATATGGGTCCACCGCCACCTCAGCAGAATATGGGGCCTCCGCCACCTCAGCAGCAGAATATGAGGCCGCCACAAGCTCAGCAGAATATGGGGCCTCCGCCAGCTCAGCAACAATTAAATGATGTTGCTGGACCTTCTCAGAGTTAGAATTATGTTTTTATTTCCTTCAGAAGGACTAAATCTTGGGGAAATTTTTTTTGGTGTAGTTTGTGTGAGAACTGCTTTGTACTTGTCTTTCTTAAATGATAATCACTTTAGTCAGCTTAATTAAGTTTTTTAGCTTATTGGTGATGTTTTTGTTTGATTAATTTGGGGTATTTGTATGTGAGTTCTATAATTTGGGGACAACTGCTCTTAATGATAATCACTTGGTCACTTGTTGTTCCAATGTTTTGATTTTAATTTGCAAATCAAACCATTACAAAGATTTATGTGCAAATAAACTTATCAAATAATGTACACAACTTTTGCTTGAATCATTTCATTTATTCAACAAAAACATGGACTATACAAAACAAATATGCACTCAATTGCCATCAGTAAGGCTGGAATGAAGAAGGCAGTGAAAATGATGCATGGCCTTCTCAACAGAAGGAGCGTATCTCCCTTTATTATAAGCCGGAGATTCCAGCCCTCTTTGAACGCCTTCACACAACTCTATGTCTTCCATCTGTATTCACACAAATTGTACCATTTTACAATTATCATAATTGTAGAGAAAGAATTGAACTGGCTATTTACAAAATTGATTTTTGTAAATTTTACCTGGACTCTCTCGCTCTCTTCTAAGCTTCTCTCTATGAAAGCCTCGTCATCCTAATAAGATTTATAAATGTGATGTTATTATTAGAAAATAGAATCAAATCGAAGCAAATTATAAAATTAAAATAAATTCTCACCGCAAGAGAAGGATCTAAGAAATAATCAAATATTACTTTACACTTGGTGGGGCCCAATGGGACTACCAAATTAGTGTCCATCCATGGACCGTACCTATACAAATTTTCACAAAACCAAATTTTAGTAAATAAATATTTTTGAAAAAAAAAGTTTAACCAGAATTAAAATGTTAAAAAAAAAATTACATACCTGTTGATCATAAAATTAGGGTAAACAAAGGCATATAGTGCTCTGGATCCGAGCCTATCAAATCCATCCTCTGTTGACGTGGCGCCACCGCATCTTTGCACACTCACCTTATCATATATCTATCAAAAAATTTAAAAACATTTTGCATAAATATTTCAAAGGGTTAATTAATAAATAAAATAATTTAAGGAAGAAAATAAATGCATACAATTGTTTCATAAGAATTAAGATCAAGACCAGAAGCAAGGCCTCCATGAGCATATGGAACATGATATCCCCCATCCAAATAATTATCACAAAACACCTTATATTTACGAATAAAACATACTAATTATTAATTTCATTTCCAAAAAAAATTCAAAATTCTATCATTAATTAACCTTCCAATTGCAATTAATGGTGTAATCTTTGCCACAAACGTGCGTGAGAGAAGTATCGATTCCGTTACTGCTCAGTAACGAAGAAGCATTTCCAAGCCATTCATTCCCAATTATTCTTTCATTTTCACTTTCACCCCTGCTTTCTTGTGAAATTACGTTTCCGTCCAGATTTATCAGCACAAATGGGCCCCAAATTGCCGCCTTTATGCGTTTCAGGCCAAAATCCTATGGTCACCATTTGTTTGTATACTTTACATAAATATATTGATGAATAACTTTGATTTAGGCTCTAAATAAGAAGATGAAGTTTTTTGTTTATAAAAATAAAATAAAAGTGTATAGTTATAGTACATTAATATTGAAGTTTTTAATTCCGGTTATGCGAGTGGCTTTTAAGAGCTTTCCATCTAGTCCATACGTCCATCCCTAAAAGGAAAAAAAATGAAATTAATAAAATGAAATAAGTGAATAATATAAATGTGAATCTGTAAATTATTATTTTTTCAATTAATTACATGATAAGGGCATTGAAAGCAGGTTTTTTGGCCGGAACCAAAGGCGAGAAGAGAAGCGTGATGCTGACAAACGTTGTGAAAAGACTGCAGATCTCCATTCGCATCGCGACACACAACATACTCTACATTTCCCAGTCTGTTTTATTATTAGCGTTTTCAAATGTTAAAATTGGAGAAATAGAGAGGGTGGAATTTATGCGTACCTTCCTGTGAAAAAATCGTATGGGTTTCTGATTTGTTCAGTATAACCTATAAATTGAGAAGAATGAGAAAATCTGAACATTTAGGATTTCAAATAAATTATATTAAAAGAAGTTTTTTTTAAGATCACAAGGTCTGATTAATGAATACAATTACCAAGTAATCAAAGCCTAGTATGAAATTGGATTCAATCCGAATTTGCTTGTTATCGAGTTGATGTTGTATTGATTTTTAGAAACTAGAATCAAGATTAAAATACAAGAAAAAATTAAAAAACTTACCGACGGCTTGCCAACCGCGGAAGAAAACACTCTGGAGCTCTAGGGAGAGGAAGCTGGACTCGGTGTACCATGCGCCGGGCGGCGTCAGAGCTTCTTCCAGCGGAATTTGAGGGTCGAAATCCTCCACGGTGCACCGCAATGGATGTACGCCGGCGATACGGATTGAGCGGAGAGGATAGAGGAAGATTTTGCGATGTGGTGTGGGGGTTTTGGAGGAGGAGAGTGGAGCGAGGGTTTGTTTGATCTCCATTGTTGAGCTAGCTTAGCTTGGCTCGAGCAAGAGAACTGAACTGAACTGATGAATGTTGGGATTTCAAATTCTGGTTTTTGAAATAAACTGGAGATTGAAATCTGGGGTTTGATTGGAATATGGGATTTGATTTCTCGGATTTAATTCTGGATTTCTCATGAATCAGAGATTTCAAAAGCTTATATTTAATTGATTAATTATTTTTTTTATTCTTTTTGGAAAAAAGGTAGGTAAAGAAACAATTTATTATTTTATTTTTCATTTCATTTTATAATTTACTTGTGTGAGACGTTAATTCTTAGAAAGATTTCGTTGATTAAAGAGATTAGTGATTAGGAGTGTTTATCTATCTAAAGTCACACTAATCTTTTTTTTTTTTTGGAAATATTAAAAGTCACACTAATCTTGGTTAGGACTTATACAGCTTTCTCTCTAAAAAGGTGATTAGATGCTGAGATTTATTTACAAGCAAAGCTAGCTTTAAAAAAGAATACACTCCTTACTTCTTTTTTTAATTTTCTTTTGCATCTTATTTTTGGCCTGTATTGCCGTTTAACATATAAGTTTTTTAATAAAATGATGATACATAGTTGATAGTTTGAACATTAAAATAATGGATCATCTAGAAAGAAAGACTGGATGTCTTTGTAATAAAGGCCAATAATCTCAGAAGACCTTTTCTGAATAGACTTATCTAAAAAGGTCTCTTTCTTGTACTAATTTTGAAAAAATAATTTTGTAATTTTCAAAATCATCATTCTCACAAGTCTCCTTTCTTGTTTCCATTTTGAAAATTTCTTCACAATTTTCAAATTAGACAAATTAAGGTCCTGACCTTTGATATATCCTGTTTGTTTCCTTAGCACAAGCAGAGGAGAAATTTCCACATGCCTTTTAATTGAGACCAGTTTAACAACTCTACTAAATGATATTTGAATTTTATATGTTAAAATAACAAAAAAATAGATTTCACTTTCATTATTTGTTTGTTAATAAGTCAATGAGATTTAATTCTGAATCTCTTTTACTTTATTATATTTAATCCATTAGGTAGTGCTATTGGCAATTGGCATTTCTTTGACATTTTATCCTCAAATGAAAATGCCTCTCTTCAAATAAATCATTAATTTAAACAACCAATGATCGTAAATACCTTTCCTTCTAAGAATCATTTTCTATACATATTCATAACAAAAAAAAAAGAAGCCGTATTGTGTAGGATAGCAACGACTTAACAACAATTAATAATGAATTTTTGTTGTCCTAAACCGGATTCAATTTTCCTTCATAGATTTTTATCCAAAAGAAATTAACAGATTTATTAATATTCAAGCAAAAGATAAGATCTCCACGCATTACCTACTAGCGCTTGCTCTGCTCTCACCCGGTCTGGTGTGCCCCATATATATTTAACCCGCAACATGAATGAATTTGCAAATTGGATTTTTCCTTAGAATATTATGAGATCTAAAATGATAATATCCCCTGTTGAACTTAAATAATAGCACCTTTAATTAGGAAGGATAAATTAACAAAGTTTGAGTTACACCTTATTAATTTTTGTTGACACGCGTTACGCATTGATTGGTTGAAATATGTATGAAAATACAAATTTTTCGACGATCCAATCCAAACGCAATTCTATATTCATAAGAAAATAATGGTAGAATACAAATTGCATCAAAAAAATTTGCAAACTGATACAACTAATTAAAAAGCTTCTAATTCCTATAATAAAGAGAGAAAAAAACACAAAGCTTCTCTACACTTAAATACACATTTTTCTTACTATATCAATTTCCTTCTTTTTCCCACCATTAACTTATTATCTAAACATGTTGTAGATCCGAAAAGGAGAACGATCGAGGAGAAACCAACGATCTTTTCAAAATGCCCCCGAATTTCGACGTATTCACGCAATTATTGTCTTCACATTTTTCTTCATCTTCATCTTCTTGTTCAGTTTCCTCCTCTACTTTGAGCTCAGGCGAAAGCAGAGGAGGCAGAGAGGAAATGAAGGAACTGTAGGAAGCTCTTCTGTTGCACGCCATTAGAATCCTTCTTCTTTTGTTGAACGGATTTTCCGGCTTTGATAAATCTGAGGCCGTTGAGCAGCTCGCTGCTGCGCTGGAAAGGCTCGCGAAGGATTTCGATTTCCCGGAAAAAAAGCTTGATAATCCTCTCCTGTAATTTATCAGAGAAAGATTGATCAGTTTTTCAATTTATGAGTTTATCCATTGACAATATATTTTTTGTTTAAAGAAAACAGTGATTAAATACTTGGGAAAATAATGGACAGCTTGTGTTTCTTTTGCCCATTAAGAAATTCAAGCTCGGAGATATAACAAATACAACAGGTTTTATATATTTATTTCGCTATACAAATGGCCCAATGATTTATGCTTTAGCATTAATTGTATAGAAAGAGAAAGTTCGTGCTTTACAGCAATTTATCATTAAAAAATAAAATATAAAGAGACAATAAAATAATGAAAGATAGATATATTCGTATTTATGTATGGATAAATGAAAAGTAGATAATTGTTTTACATAAAACAAAAAAGAGAATAAAATAGACAGATAGATAAATCGAAAGTAAAAGTAAAATTCTAATTCTAATGTTTATAGAAAGAACATACTTGATGGGAAGAGATTCCTCCAAAGAATCGAAAGTTCCCATTAATCCCAATCCAAACCCTCCACCACCATTTCTCTCCTCGCTCTCCACCTCCTCTCCTTCTTCCTCCGCACAAAACAAGGACGAAACCGAAGAAGACGCCCCAAAATCAGAGTCCGACTCGACTCCGATCGAACTCCGATCATCCGATCTAGACCCGGACCCCTCCTCCTCCTCCTCTTCTCCTTCTTCTTCCACCAAATGATCTCTTATATAAAACCTCCGATTATGATGATCCTGAATACCTCTATCAATCTCCTTCCTCTTCCCAGCCTGCCTCACAGTGCCGCCATTGTTGTACGGACTCAAAACCGGGCTATCAAACACCACCGACATAGTTACTACACGACTAAATTAAAAACTGTTTCTTCCTGTTAATTAAATATCTCTTATCTACAAGTTATCCATTGCCAGATCAGGCAAAGAATGAGAGAAAGAGAGAGAGAGAGAAAGGAAGAGAGGGAGGAGAATATAAAGAGGAAAAGAGAGAAGCGATTTGACACGTTAGAGGAAACGGGGCTCGATCACCAACTTTGAGTTTATTCCTGCATTCGTTTTTCTCTTTTAATTCTTGCACCTTTTCGTTTCCACAGCATTTTAATTCTTACTCCGCTCCCAAAATATAACTGTTGTATTATAATGTATATTTTTAGAGCAACATTTCATTATTCTAACAATATTTTTTATTAGAAATATTAAAAATAAACAATTGACTCTTTTGTATTGATGAAATGTAATTTATTATGATAGAAAAGTAAGGTATGTTGAGAAAATAGTCGAATCGCGGTTCAAGCATTAAATGAAAAGAACGGAAATAAGCAAGAGATTAATTAATAAAGTTAACAGTGACGATACTACAGCTGAACCGCCGACGTGGAATGGATTACCCCCACATTCACGTATCTTTATTGGCTCTGAGTGATATTAACTATTTATTAAGCTAATCCTGTTAACTAAAAGAGGAATTTCTCTTCTCACATATTCCCTTGCAAAATCACAAAATTAGAGGACGATAGTATTTAAATTAGAGGATAAGTGTCCTTCCAGAATCAAATATATTGGTTGTATCTACTTCTAAAAGATGTTTAAAGTTATTATTGTATTTTTCAATTTTACCAAGAGAAGAATAACTAAGATATTTCTACAAAAAAACAATAGGAGCAAAAAGGTGTAGATATATGTTACTACTGCTGTGGAAGGGTTATGAATAACATTTTTACTTTCATAGAGGTCAAAATGGAATTATGCCAAAGTAACAGTAATATCATTTGATTTATTTTTATTAAGGTCTAATTTGTTTTATTTAATATATAAATAACAAACCTAATCTAATCAAATCTTATCCTTTTATCTTTATACTCACCTTCTCAATCTTATCCTGTTCTGCTGTTCCATGTCCCTACCCCTTCCTCACTCGCTATCATATAGTTCCCCACTTTGTCCCAGCTTGTCCCTTCCTGTTAAAATTACATGATAAAAACATTTTCTTCTTCTCTTTTATGGTCTATCAATTTTTTTGTTTTTTTGAATGCTGGTGGGTGATCCCACACTCAAGGCAATTTGATTAAATAAAAGAGAAGAGTACAAATAAGTTGAAGAACTCAAGACAACGAGAGCTTATGATGAGTTACTCCCCAATCGAATTACAAAACAAAACCAAACACATAAATGGTCCTTACAAAAATAAATAAAATAAAATAAAATAAAAATATCACTAAACAAAGAAGGAATACCTATTTTCCCACGTAGAAAGTTCAACAACCGCTTTGTGAGCTACAGATCTGGCTGTACCCGCCTCCTCTCTAAAAATACGATTGCACATTTCCCTCCAAATTTCAAAAGCCAAGAATGTTGATGGACCTCCGTTAACAAACGAGATAAGAATCGGATTGAAGTAATAGGTCCCATTTTCGAAACCAAGATTGGTCCATTCTTGCCAATAAGATTGTACAAAACAACAACTCGAGATAAGGTGTGGTATATCCTCTTGATCATTTCGGCAAAGCGCACACATATGGTCTACCAAATTGTCTCGTCATTTAACAGTTGATAAAAAAAGATAACTATAGTTATGATGATTATTATTGCCTTATTGTTGTTGGATTTATTAACTTTTGGCACTCATTTTATAGTTAGTTATTCATGCCCTTATACTCATTAAGTTCTTGTGAGTCCATATATTTTTACATGTAAACGCTCAAAAGAAGTAAAACACAATTAACGTTAAATTATTAACGAGGAGAATAAATTGTTGACAGAATTATTCTTGACAGGACAAATATGTGACGCTTATGGCTTGTTGGTTAAAATTAACAAACATGCAATCCAAGCCCTTAAACTGATGGAAGAAACATAAGTGATGGTATTCCACTGTTGTGATATTAAAATTAGAAAAGACAAAAAAGTTATGTCAAAAGTGTGTGATCTCAATAGTTGAGGGGCCAAATCAATCTGTTTCCATATATGTATTTTATTTATTGAGAATTTTAACTAATTATGTGTGATTCAAAATTCTCAATGTTTATCTTTACCTGTTAATCATTATGAGAATATCAATCTGACCTTTTTTTTGTGATATACATGAGTTAATATGTATGCTCAATTATCGCAATTGTAGGCCCAACACCTCTTCAATTATTTTGGAGCTTCTTTATGTTATAGTACAGATGGCACAAAATGACTAGTCTTTTATTTCATTAAATAGAAAATAAAGACTAGTCAAATAATGTGATGTTATCATGTTATCAAAACATCCTTAATGGAGACAGCATCCATTAAATTATTTTATGACTTCTCCAGTTTTTCATTAACTGGAGAAGATAATGACATATGATTGGTCGGTAGGCCATAGCGTTAGTTGTCCCCTCTATAATTAACATCTTTCACTTTTTAGTTTTTAGTAAAGAAAATTAAAAGGTTGTTGATAAGTATATACATTTTTCTTACACGTGTAAAATTGCATCTTTGCAGTCAACAACAAAGTTGGATATGTGTTTAGTAGGTTAAGATTGGAGAAAAAATGTTCATAAATTTTCTTTTAATGCAAGCGTGAGAAAAATTGTTCACAATTATTTGGCATCTAACAAAATGACATGGCATGTTCTCATTGGTTCTTTTATAATAGAGGGGGTTCACCAACTTTCAGATTTTGGTAGGTTAAGAGTTAAGATCAGTTAACTTTTGTTCATAAATTTAATAAAAAAGTTCAGAAATGATAAATAAAGACAAATAATTAGGCCCTAGAAAGAAACAATACAACCCAAATATTGATTAAATGTTTTAGCGCGGCCTGTAAAGATTGATTTTTAGCAGGCCCGAAATGATTCATCAGTCAGCATTCTGTCACACCATTCGCTACACAGCCACAGGAGCGCTAAAGAACATTCAACTTTCTTTCTAATTAAGAACTTCTTTTTCTGACAAATTCAAATAGTAGAATAATCAAGGGTCTTTGTTTATATTCTGAAGTAGAATCAAAGTCTCCTTAATTGCTGTCATACTTTTCTAAAAATCGCAAAATTCAATTTCTTATCAATTTTTGGAAATTCTCACTGTTAAATGTAGTTATTTCTGACTGAATTGTACAAAAACATAAGGCAACAGATGAGATGAGAAAGGAATTACCAAATATTGAGAATCCTCTTATTTATTTCCGTATCAGCAAGACACTCTCCTGAATATTGAATAAAAAATAGTTTTTTGACTATTTATTATTGTGATTCTTTTCTATTGCAAAATTCAATGTCCATTCAATTTTGGAAATTCTTACACTGTTAAATGTAGTTATTTCTGAATTAATTGTACAGAAATAGAAGGCAACAGATGGAATCAAACAAATCATATTGCCTTTTTGTCCAAATCAACTAAGTCAAGTCGCTTCTGAATATTGAATAATAAATAAAAGTAATTAATTACCAAATATACTATTTTGCATCTTTCAATAGCCCAAAAAAAATCAAAGTAATTAAAAAGATAACACATTCTTCATAATTTTTGAACTTGTAAAGTAACTCATATCAAAGGAGAAAATATATATAAAAAAACTGAAAAAACTTTCCAATCTATTTCCTTGTCAATTTTGTACAAATCCACCTCAAAAATAACATTAAAAATAAAATTAAATCGCACTCTTCGGCTCGAATCAATCCCACGTAGAAGTATGAATAATTAAATCAGCAAATTATTATCTGTATAATTAACCAGTAATTATATCAGATACAATTCCGGTTCCGCCCTGATCCGTTTTTTCGGCGGAAGACAAGCAAAAACCAGCGACAAATCACGGGGCGCCACGTGTACAAACTCCGGCGACTCCTCCACCTTCTTCCTCTTCTCCGGCGGCGGCTTGTGTGGCGCCGGAGGGCACTCCGTCAGAGGCTTGATCCGGTGCTCCTCCGACGTGGGCGTCTCACAGTCAGCCACGTCACCATCAGACGGTAACTTCTCCTCTTCCAAACCGATTATCACCTCAATTTCGATCGGTTTGGTCTTGATTTTGGGTAAACAGGGCATTGATTCCTTGATTAAGGCGGCGATTGAGGCGAGATCTTCGTTCCTCATGGTTGTAAAATTTGAGAGAAAATTCTGTGAATTTTGGTGGGAGAAGAGAAATGGAGGGAGAGAGACTTATATAGATCGAGGAAAACTCATTTTTTCTAATTTTAAATCGAAAAAATAGGGCTCTGAATTTCAGAAAAAAAGGAAACAAGGCCATGGGATGCGTTTTAACTAATGTTTCCTACTCCCACTCTCACCTCTCACAAAACATCCCCCTCTCTTCCCTTACATAACACGCGGCTCATTTTCACTAGTCAAGTAAAGTATTCGTAAACCATTTTGTGAGAGGATATTATGTGGTTTGGTTATTTTCTCGAGCGGAGGTGAGCTGTCCGTATATTCATTATTCGCACACGCTGTACACCGCTGCACCTCTGCAAAGGGACCCACAGTTCAGTGAGATAAAAACATTATTAATTATGAACCGAGCACATTCAGAAGTTGGCTAGGCGATGGGGCCGTTGGGATTCCTGGGTAGAAGGACACCTGTGCATTTCGCTCTTTTGGCAGGCTTTTTTACAGTACAAAAGGGCCTCAATTGTGAGTAAACTACACAATTGCCATTCACATTTTTGTAAATATTTACTCTTTTAAGTTTTAATTTCATTTTTTTAGAACAGAAAATGGTAACAATTTTATTTTACACTTCCATTTTTAGTTGTTAAAAATGGTAAGGATTAACAAGATGGAAAGTTAATGATGCATATTACTGTCAGAGTTGTTTATGAGGTGAAAATTCCTATTTTTAGTATGGTTAGTAATTATGTGCACATCTGGTTTGTGTCTTCGTGATTAAGTCGTCACATATTTGGGAAGTGTTAAAAGAAAGTATATGGGAAAATCCTGGATAAAACATCAATAAGAAAAGTATTTAAGTATTAAGGAAAAAGGATGGAGATTTTCAATATACTAGTTAATGTGTATTATTTATTTGGTGAGTAAAATATAATATATCCATGTGTATTTTTAAGTTGCTAGCCGTACTTGAAACTATGGCTCTCACCATTTCAGATGATAATGGACATGTCCATTGACATCATAATTTATGACAGACGACAAATTTTATTTAGAGTAATACTTGTGGCATGTTGGTCATAGAGAGATTAATTAAAAATCATCTACCACCAAATTATATATCATGTTTACATAATATATACTTCATATCCTCAGAAAACCCAACCAAACTACCCTACTGTCATAAACGCCACGTAATTATAGATACATACCATAATTATATATCAGAATCTCAAATATTTATTTTCCAACTTAAAGCTATGTTTACACATTGTTTCAAATATAACTTTGGTCATGTCGTTTATGTACTAAAATTCACCAAGCAACACAGTCCCTTAGTGGTTTTGTCACATTTCCTCTGACGTGGGTGTCACACATGATGCCACGCCATTATCATCATTCCCTACTCCAATGGATTGTGTGTTGTGAATGTGATGATCTTTTCTCTTCTTCTATTGTGGTTCTGTTTTGTACAAAATATATAAGAATATAAAAAGAACATAGTGCAATATGCATAAAAATGTAAAAGAATTTAAAAATTGTAAACACTTCAACAGTATTATAATCTCGTTCGAAATCTTAGATGACGATAATTCTTCTTTGCATAAAAAAAAAATCTAAAAAGTAGTAAATCTAGCACATAAAGAATGAGAAATGACATAAATGAGGAACAATCAAACAAAAGAGTAGCTAGATGAAATGATGCAAGAAAGTGGCAGGAGTACATGTTCATTAAATGAGTCAATGTAGGTTCTATTCTTAAAGCCCCAATTATATGTTATTGTAATGTGCTTTGTCATTTTGCCCCCAACCCGATCTAATTAACCTCTCTCTTTCCTAGGACCACTCAAACAAAAATTATATCTCAATCTTATATAATTGATGGATACTATTTTCAAGTACATCTATAATTTAAAAACATTTAACTCAATTTCCACAAAACAAATTAAGTTACTAGATAAACAATGTTGGCCTTTTGCATATGTGTAGTTCAAAAAGGCCATTAATTATACAATTGTTTTTTTATGTTTGTACCCCAATATATATTCTTATAGTTTTGCATTCCTTATTTCACTCGCATGGAATTAAGTATCTGATGTGTGGCAGCATGAATATGATGATAATTGATCACCCGGAAAGAAGGGGACCTCTAATCTTTAGTCCCACTCAGTCTTTTATGACTCAAGAATCAGAGGGTGTTTTCTCACTGGTCCATGCGTGCATTATGGTACCACGTTCTACTGTTCCTAAATTATGATCATCAACTGAGGCTCAGTTACAGTGACTGAAACATTTTGTGTGCAGGTAGGCTCTTATATTGCCTTTGCATTTTTGCTGAATTCTTTGTACAAAAAAAAGCCAGATTTGACGAATTTCAATATATTAATCAGCATTAATTAAATATCCATAAATTAAAACCATCTTTCTAAAATGTAGAATTTAAGAATTATAAATTAATTACTTAGAAAATAGAAGATCAGAATAAGAATGGGACCAGATGAAAAAGTGAAAAAATGAATCATGCAATGAAAAAGCTTGTTGAGTCGGCTCAGAGTCAGAGTTATCCTTTTTTCTGTTTTCTTGACAGTGACCAAGTTTCCTCTTGTCTTCATTCATCCTTTGCCTCTCCCCAATTATTTGGCTTTGTTTTTATTTCACTTTTTATATAGTTCTTAACCCCAGTTCTTTAGTTATAAGTGTGTGAATCGGTGGACAGCATGTACTTGATACTGTAATTTTTTTTTTTTTGAAGCTTCAGGAGGTTGATACTGTAATTATTTAGATCATATTGTGTTTGAATTTATTTTCTTTACAAATAGTGTACCTTACATTTAATTGCATATGCATATGCAGTGTACTACTATTTTTTTGTATCAACTAATACATGGCGTCATTCTGATTAATTATTGATACCACCCCGACATTGTATTGCATAGTGTAGAAGAAACTCCGTTGGCGCTGCAATGATACAAATTGGGTATGAGGCACCATACAGCAAACAAGAGGCTCTTAGAAGAGTAAGTACATTAAATACATATTATTATTACTCTTGTATACAATTATCTAAGATTAGGGACATGATGACACGTGTCATCAAGCCGACTTGCTGAGTTGGCAGGTCGAGCTGCACGTCCAGGGAGGGTCATTGGGCCAACTTCTTGACTTGGCAGGCCGTACGGACATGACACACCCAAGGGATTCAACGAGTCGACGATTGGGCTAACTTAACTCAGCTGTTTATTTGGCAAACCGGCTAATGAGTTGTGTCTTGAATTGAGTCCGCAAGCTGGACAAACTCCTCTTCGGTGGTGCTATTGTTTTCACCAGACCCGGACTCCAGCTCAAGATTTAGTATTGAGTCTGAGGGATTCATCTGAATCAGGTGACTCCGGCGTATGTATTATCTCCGCATACAATGTCATCTAAAATTGAAAAAAAAAAAAGTGGCAGGTTTTAAAAAAAGGATTATATTTAAGGAAAAAGTTCACTTTTAAATTGGTGATTGTGGAATTTTGAAGAGTACGTACCTTTACATATGTATATATACTAAAATCAATATTGAGAAGTCACTTGATATTCAGATCGATGTGCTTGTAATGAAAGATACAAAATTGTGAACACTTCCTAATGTTTTCATTTTATTACTATTTCTCACAATCCAAATTAAAAATACAATTCGGTCAACTATACTGACAAGAAACTAAATAAAAAACTATTTCAAGCGAAATTGAAGTTATAGTTCCGTAATTTTTTGTTAATGGACAAATGTCCTATTAAATACTGATGATACCCGTAACAGCTAGCTTGCGCTTGCCTGGGTTCCATAGAGAGACTCTCTCAAAGGTTTAGTCTCATTCTCATGATTGAAAGCATATATTTGGGCAGTTGAAGTATGGTGCTGAGCCAATGTTTCTCTTCTTTCATTTGATTTCTTCCAATAACTCATCACCTGAAATTATTTCATATATATTAGTGTAAAACAATGAAATGAACTACTTAATCAATATTAAATCATAGGGTTACCATTTTTGAAAGCTAAACGGTGCTAGCTTTTATGATTTTAAAACACATAATTCTTATGTTTACTCATGCAATTTGGGTAGGGTATCATGCTTTCTTCTAGGTTTCTAGAAAGCTATAAAGACATTTTTTTGGAAAATTCGGAGGATCAATGATATAAAAGGGTGTGATTATTTTTAGAGTTAATTTTCCAAGTTAATGTCACCATACATTCTGACTTAATCATCAATAATAATATATTTACTTCATTTTATTATATATATCTTCATTTTGTACTAAATATTCTTTATCTTATTAACTAACACATGGTATTATTTTGTCTAATTACTAATAACACCCCGACATTTGAAGCCATTATCTGAATAATTAAAATTTAAGCATGCAAAAATATCTGAATAATTAAAATTTCACTTGATTAAAGATGTTCATTCTGGAGGTAGAAAATGACAGTTTAATATACTGTGTTTTCATCAAACGAACCAAACGGCTGGCTATTAATTTCAAATTAATCAATTAAATAAAGATGGCAGCGCATATAAATAAGGCCCATTTTACTAAAAAACTAAGGCCCCAAAATTGAAAATTGCATCTAAATTTGTTGGACTACTCAGCAACAAGATAGAATATTTTTATTTGCTTGCTAGTCGCTACACATACATTATTTTTATCAACTTTTAAAACAAACATTATGGTATTTAATCACCGTACTAATTATATCTTCCAATGAAACAATTCGAAAAGAAATCTTGCTCGTCCATTTTCTTTTTACTAAGTCAACATCATCCGTACCCAATCTGTCTTAAAATAGTTAAATAGAAAGCAAAAGAAAAAGAAAAATAGATACAAAACAGTTCTACAAAAATTATATTTCATGTATTCCGAGGGAGGGTTCCCCAGTATATACTAACTCTTAACCCTTCCTTATCCTCTCTCTTAAAACTCTTTAGCTATTAAATATACACACTCAACAACTGAATTCAAAACACATTCTTTCTCTAAATAACCACGTTCCATTGAATTCAAAACACTAAAACACATTCTCTCATTTGCTTCTCTTCACCCAACTACCAATTATTAAACACTCTCTCTTATGCGCATGTATATAATCAACACTGCTTATTGAATCACGTCCCAAACATTAAAAAAAAAAGCTTTTATACCCCATGATTTGGAGCAGTGAGATGTTTATTAATAGGACAGAGACATTGCTTGGGAGGCGTACGATCCGTATATGAATTTTTTTTTTTTTAAAGTTGTGTAGAGAGCTTAGATGTCTTCTCACATACGTTCCATTAATCAATGAATGTCCGGTTACAGTCCATTGACATAGGATAAATTTTCGAAAGAAAATGCATAATTAATTAAAATACACCAACAGGTTGTCACTTTAGGTACCCTATATCAAAATCAAAATACAACATAAATGAAATAATAAGGTCGGACTGGATCATTTGTTGGGTGAGATGCTTGTATGTCACAAGAGATGTCCAATTCCAAGGGCGAGATGCTTGTATGTGACAAGAGGTGCCCAATTCCAAACTGTTCCATCGTCCCTTTCGTGCCCGCTTGTCCTCTCTTTTGATTCATGTGCAGTATTTTGTATATACCGAATAAAACTAGCCTAGCCATTATTAATTAATTCATTCATTTCTACATGCCTGGAAAACAAGCGCAAAAAAATATGTAAGTTACCTTGAAAAATTTTAACTGGAAAAGATTTACCATTCATTATCTAGTTTTTTCTAAATATATTGCTAAGATGTACATAAATAATATCATCTTACCTTGTCAAATTCCTCTTCATCCCCTCCACTCAACCTTACGTCTAGCTAGTTTCATCTGCAATGCAAAAACAAAAATAAAATAAAAAGACCATCTCAATAGTGAAATATTTACAAGCTGAAGAATGAGTCTGTAAATATACATACTCGTAAGAGAGATCTGATGAGAGGCAAAAGAATCACGCGATAATCAAGATCAACAGCCCTGCTCGCCAAAGGCTCCAAGGTCGTCAATCCGTAAATGGATTGCCACGTCATGATATAATATTTTGTTTGCTACAAAAAATACGATAAAAAAACCAATCAACAAATTAAGCTACAATATTTGCACATACAGAAGTCATATACTAATATTAATAGAAAAACATGAGAAGCATTACAAACCTTAGAAATTAAAAATTTCCTCTTCGTTTCGAGAGAAGCTACACAGCAAACATGACAAGAACAAGATGACGGCCCAACACAATTACGACGGTATATAAAAACTGAAAAAACATATAAACTGAAAACAAACAGTAATAAAAATTCATTCTGTAAAACATTAAATATTTAAAAAAAATAAAAACAATATATAGCGTATATAAAAACGCGTGAAAACATTATATATTTTTCAATCCGTGACTACCGACCCTGTTGTGATTTCGGATTTTTTTTTTTTTTTTTGAAAGTAGGCGTGATATACTTCTTATGTTTGAAGGGATACTGCAGATATTTCATGTTTTGAAAGAGTATTATTATTACTTGATTTTGTTTAAGGGTATAGGCTAAGTTCTGCATAATGCACACTAATATTTGAAAAGAGATTGTGAGAAGTGAGCAAATAATAAAAATGAAAATGCGTAAGAATAAAAAAGAAACAAATATCTACCAAAAAATAAAGATACAAGGCCTTCAAAATAAATAAATAAAGATACAAATATACCGGCATGGCCTCCGCTAACCGGTGACCCATAAGATTGAAAAACATTGGAACTATAATGATTCACATTGTTTTTGAGAATAAAAAGCAAAGAAGATTACACAGATCTGAATATTTCCAAAACTCAATCTTTCGAGGCCAGGTGAGGAAAAGTTTGAACAAAACTTAACAGCCTATCAGAGTGGATACAACAGTACGAACTATTTTTAAGTACATTGTTTTTTTTACTCGTATTTGTTTTTCTTGTGTGGTTGAGCTGGTGAAGAAATTTTAAATATTCAACAAACATTTTCACATTATGAGTATAACATCATTTTGAAGTAATTAGTAAAAAAAGAGTCCGTACAAAAGAATAGAGCATGATACACATGAAATCACTTTAAAAAATATATATACACATGAAATCACCTCTTCTAGGAAATTCGTTTTTTGAAGTAGAAAATATTTTTTTGATGTCTTGTTCTTGTTTTCTATAAATATATTATTCAAGATGTTTTCCCCACATGTTATGACCTGCCAAAACTGTTCACACATGTTGAAAGGACAATTGGGACCCGATTTCCAGCAATAATTCAGTGATAAAGATTGATACGATTAATTATCAAGGGTTCTGATTTGTAGACATGAATGTTTGTTTTTACTAATTATTATGCTTTTTTGTAATGAAATGAGGATTGGTGAAATTGTTTATATTACGTGGAGAGCAATTGGCAAAATATTTTAATCTATTGTCGGAGCAAGATAGATACAATAATTTTAATTATCTAAAATTCTAAAATAAATAGTATGTTATTTAATCAGCGTACTAATTATAACTTCCAATCAAGCAATTCGAAAGGAAATCTTGCAAGTCAAACCAATATGTAACCTAATCTTTCTTAAAATAGTAAAATAGAAAACAAAAAAAAAACAAAAAAACCAATAGATAAAAGACAGTTTTATTCGATCTTTCCAACTTCTCCCCCTATTGAACTTCTGAATTTCTGAAAATTCTTCTTTTGTTTTGGATTTGATTTGATTTTTGTAAGGAAAAAGTATGACGCATTGGCTCGAGTTTTATCAGTTGAATCGGAGGTATAAATTACTGTTTTATTCTATGGATTTTTTCCATTTTCCTTTTTTCATTGCACTGAATTTTTTTTTTTTTGTGAAATTGGAATTGTAACAAACTAACCACGACACATTAGATGTTCTTCTTTTCCGTAATCAACTTCTTAATTACTTTTATTCTTCCCCTCTCTGATTTCAGCAACAATTCTAAAAATTCAACAAATATAATGTCAGAGCCCTCCGTTTCCGAACTCCAATCTGACTTACTGAAGTTCGCCTATAATTTCGATTTCCAAGGAATTGCAACCGACACCAACTCAAACACTTCACATGTATCTGTATCTGATCTTTGTAATTACTCTGAAGCGACCTTTGGTTCCCAAGCAGAACATAATATTTTGCACGCGGTAAATTTCTACGCAATCAATGTCCAGTGGGAATTTTTCTACTGCTACTTGTGCGATAAGAAGTTCTTAGATGCAGAATCTCATATAGACCACATCTTGTATCAGCATCTAACTTTTTATTCTAGTGACCGTATTGTGTTACTTCCTGTAAGTGTCAAAAAAAGTGTGCTCGCGTAGCAGCGAGATTGGAAGGAGCCCAGCCTAGATTGGTTTAAGTTCATGTATGACAATGGCCTTAATCCCGTTTGTTTTACAAAAAGCATTGAAACTCGCAAGTGTTCTGACAAGAGGACCGTGCTTCTCAAACAAATTGGAAAATCGTTCGACTTGCTGCTGAGTCACCATGATCATCTATCCACTGGTCATTTGACCCGTCTTATCGAGCTAACAACTGATCATTTTCTTGAGGGGCTGACGGATGAGAAGTTGGCAGTTGCGAGAGATCTTTTGGATCAATCCTCACAACTTCCTTTCGGAATGTTGGATGAAAAGTGTCTGAATTTGGTTCTGAGAAGACTAGAATGGCTAGACAGTTTATTCACTCGACAAAGCACAATAATGCAAGAATATGATGAATCCGAAGTGCATACTCAGAGTGATGATTTTTTACGCTCCATCTCTCTCCATGATAATTATGGAGTGCTATGCTTCGACCCAACAAAATTGTCTCTTGAAACTGAGCCACTAGCCAAAGTACAAGTACCATGGACCAGCACTAAAATGCGCGAGAAATTTTCAAAGGTTTTTGAGCGCATGAAGAGCCTAGTCCACCTGTTAAATACAAAATTTGAAAAAAAATATGAACTGTTAAGAAACTGGGATTTGGTGATTCTCTTGGTACATATGTTATTTAATGAAGGCTCTAGAAGCTCGATCCGGTCGTCTCTTGAAGAGTGGCGTGACAAGCTTACTCAGAGATCTGATGATTTAAGCCGGAGTTTCTGCATTAATTTTGTTTCTGATGTTGTACGCATAGTTGAGAAATCACAAAAGTCCATTGAAGTCATTTTTAAAGAAATCAAATATCGACGAGTCCTTGATGAGGTTTGCTAATCTTTCTCACTTTTTTCACAGGCATAAATGCACACACAACACAATGTTATTATTTTTTCTTGCTTATCATTGCCCGTAGGCTTTCCTTAACATTACAATGCTATTGTTTGCAGCTTGATACACTAGATGTTGAAATGAGTAGCATTGTTGGTCGAATAAAGAAGTCAAAGGAGGAGCTTTCTGTAATTTGTTGTTTTGATCACAGATCGAGCCTTCTGCCTTTTCTTAGAGAATTCATACAAGTGAGTATGCGATTTTAAATAATCAATTCCATTTTTAATAACCTAATATATATTATTAGAAATTCTCTACATGAAAATTGAAAATACAAGAACTTTTTGCTGTGTAGTCTAAAACTGGAACAAAGAGACACCATACCCCTATGAGAAAAACTCAATAATAACCTACATATATTATTTTTTTTAATGCAAGCTTGAACCTAATTTATATTATTAGAATAGAAATTCTCTACATGAAAATTGAAAATACAAGAAATTTTTGTTGTGTAGTCTAAACCTGAAACAGAGTCACCATACCTCGATGAGAAAAACTCAACTCCTCCAAATGCCTTATTATCCTTCCTCGGAATGCCCACCCGCTACGAGACCTAGGACCTCTTTCTTAAGAACTCCATTAATGGACGATGAAGTTGATCTTCAGAAACAGAGCGTTGCGTTTTGGAGCTCTCTGAGCGAGGAACAGAGGAAGGAATTATTGTCTGTCACGCCTCACTCAATCTACGATTACTGTTGCTTCCATCTCAAGTCACCATGGCTCGCAATGGAGGTTCACAAAGCGATACAATTCTTCACTTTCCACCAGACATGGAGGTTCTTCTCTTGCATATACTGCTCTAGGACATTCCATGAGGAAACGCATTTCAGCAAACACCATACGGTCGCATGCAGACAGTTTCGTAGATCCAACCTTGCTGAATGGGAACAGTGGGGATGGAGGTTCCGACCTGAGTCCATTGCTGAAATGCGGCTCGCCAAGGCGCTTCTTAAAATGGATTGGACACCTATTGACGTCCCCGCTGCACTCAAGGTATTCGCTGAAATGTCTCTCCTCCATGAATGCAAAGATCATACTTTCTTGGAGTGGCCAACAGTAAAGGATGACAAGAGGAGGACCAAACGTCTCAATGACAAGAGGAGGACCATACTTTGCTTCAACAAAAACATTCAATACTCTGTTACACTCATTTACTGACCATGATTGAATTGGCCAGTGATGAAGCTTTCAGTCAACTCGCCTCTAAAAGGGATCTATATATATTTGGTCGCATCCTTAGAAATTCCCCAGTCTGCATCCGTTTCTTGGAGTGCAAGTCTCTCGGCAGACTTGTTGCACACATGAGTACCATCCGAAAGCTTACTAACAAATATCAAGATCAAAATTATGTTTATCATTCTGACTCTGAATCAGAGGATTACGACTCAGATAGAGACATCGGTCCATTGGATGATTGTGTTTTTGATGACATGAATACCGAAAGCGATATTTTTTGGAGAAAAGGAGAGAATCTCAAACTAAAATAATATAACATAAGTAATTGAAAATAAAAATATAATAGAGAATAAATAACATAATATAAGGTAATATAATATAATATAAAATATAAGATGTTTGCTTAAGAATTACTACTTTTTAGGAAAAAAATATATTTTTGTTTTAATATATATGTGAACTTTTCATCTTCTATTTACATTTAGTTCCAAATGATATATATTTAATTTGGTGAACTCGTTTCATGAATCTAACGAATGATAACAATACATGTCATCATTAGAAAGTGATGTGGCTTCTAAAAATACTAAATTAGATATAAAATAATGACCCATAAAAGTCTACAAAAATATTTGATTTTATGTGATATTTAATTAGATGGAACTGATCTATCATGAATCAGATGAATGATAACAATAAATGTTATCAACAAAACAAAAGATGATGTAGCCTTCTAAAAATCCATAAAAGTACCTGTAAAATAAATAACATATAAATTTCTACAAAAATGACATAGCCATTAGTCAATCAATAGTTTAGATTTGTCGGCATCTTGTAATCCGATTGTTGAAATAATTAACATGATGTTGACTTTGAGAATGCTCAAAAAAAATTGAAAAGTAAAGGAATGGGGTAATTAGTGCTAATATACTTCATATTATATAATACATCTTTCCGGTCTCTAATAGACCACTTAGGATGACTCACTTCACATTTTGAGTCTAATTTCCATCATGTGTGCCCAATTTCAAAATATAAAAAAATTGAGCTTTATTATTTTATTTTCAATATATATTTAAGCACTTTTATACATTTCTCTCTCAATTTAGCTCTTTGTGCCTCAACATATTGTGCCTAAATATCATCATAATTAATGTTAATATACATTCTGAACGTGTTACACGTATATAGCTTTTCCATGTATATACGACGCATCACCGTTTTTCACATAAAAAGAGTTCATTTTCACATCAAAACATAATCGCATGGAAACGAACTATACTTATATCACCAACACATAAAATCAATCATTACAATTAGGCTTATCCTCTCCCCTTCAACAGCAACAATAACAATACTACTAATTGTCAGGCTGTAGAGCTGGCACTAAACAGGCGGACCCCATCTCCATCTGAGCGATCCGCACCGCTCCGATCAGCTTCTCAGGCAGCTCCGATTCTTCCTGGGCCTCGATTACGAAGCCCATGTCAATCGTGACAGCTGTCACGTAGCCCAAAGCCAGGCCCAAAATCGCGCTGGCGATCGCTGAGCTGCCTATGTCGACATCAATTTCAAAGTAGTCTTCCCCTCTGTGATACCTGTTAACAAGGGTAAAATCGTCATTTTAAATTAATGCAATATTTATAAAGATGCCCCTACGTTATGGTGAAATTGAAAATAAGCCCCTACATTATTTTGCCGAAATTGCAAAAAAGCTCATATCTTGCTGTATCGACTTTAAAAAGATTCTTAAATTTTAATAGTCTGATTCTCTCTATCGAGAAAACCTGTAAAATTTCTTAAAGCTTAGAACTTTCTTAATTTAGTTGTAAAAACATTTATTTCAAATTTTATTTTAGAAATATCATTGCAATTTCGGCAACAATGCAATCTCTTCTTTGCAATTTCCAACAACACAAGGTGCCTTTTAATGACAAAATTCATCAATTCATCATACCACATGTGCTCTCTCACAAATTCCCCTAATATATTACAACATTTTGAAGCACGAAATAATAATATAACACAACATTCATTTACTGAACTACCTGCAAGTGAGTGCTTTTCCTAGTAAACAAGCCGCGTAATTTCCAACAGCCGCTTTTACAAGCCAAGGCCCTTTAACGATCCGATTGACGATCTTGAATCTTGAATTACGGAAAGAATCTGAACCGTACACAAATCTGTGCAAGAGGGAGTCCGGCCGGATCGGATCTTCTGACGCGAAGTAAAATACGGCGCTATAAGCGTCAGGTCTGCCCGGTACCTAGAAAAGAAATATTGAGTGATTGATTCGGATTTTAACCAAACTTTGTTGAGTTCTGTTGGATTTAGAAGGGAGATTTGGAATAGAGAAAGATAAATGTGGTGAATTTAGGCAAAATGAAGAAAGAGTGTGACTTTGATTTGAGAAGAAGAAACGGAAACTGTAAAGTTTTGTTAGCTTGTTCATGGAATTAATTAAAGTATTGGTCGCTGTAAAATTGGACCAATTATTTAACAGATTGTACAAGCCTGATTGATTATAGTCAACCGAATTTCAAAAAACAGAATTCAACAGAACAAACGCCAAGAATTTAGGCAAAAGGAAGAAAGAGATTAAATTGTCTTTTAAATAAAGTTTACGTAAAGAGTGTGACTTTGATTTGGCAAAAGAGAAACCAAAACTGTAAAGTTCTATTATTTTGTTCATGGAATTAACTAAACTATCGGTCGTAGTAAAATTTGAACAATTACTTAACAGATTCTAAAAGCGTGATTACAGTCGACAAAATTGAGCAATCAATCAAGCTGCAATTTCTTCTTTCTCCAATGTGAAATTCAGTCAAACAAAACACAAAATCAAACGACACAAACCTGCAAATTAACCGCGAAAATAAACGATCCCTTCCTCGCTCCTCCCACCCGTCTCGCCCTCCTCAACCCCGCAACAACACGATTATCCGTCCTTCCCAACACATGATCCAATCTCGCATTCGATCTCAACCAGTCGACGCCAGCCGGCTTCAGCATCCAGTCGCCGGACGGCGCCTTCTTCCTTCTAGAAAAATACCCCTGCGCCCTCAGCTGGAACAGATCCCCGGGCGGCGACGCCCAGCCGTTGGATCCCTTTTCCAGGTCCACGCGGCGCAGGGATCCGCCGTTGATCGCCTCCTTCCGCCAGTTGTATGGTGAGGCGTCGGATTCGGATTCGGATTCGGGTATGGATCCGCCGTTGAGGATCGCCGGAGCTCCGTTTGCCGTCGGACACATGGATGGCGCGTCAGAATTAATTGAGTGATTTATTTGAAGGAAGGAAGGAAATAGAATGGAGTGATTTGGTTGAGGAAAGAAGGAAGGTGGGAGAGTAAAGAGAGAAGCTATAAAACAGTGATATAGATTATAGTTGGAAAATTGACATGACATGAGATGGGATGATCGAGACAATTACGAAATTGTCATTCGTGAATTAATTTGTAACTGATTTAGTGAGTGCTCTTGGCGCAGAATTAAATTAGCTTCTAGATGGAATCTGTAAAAAGGCTGATTATTGTTATTATTTTTAATTATTTTAGAAGATGTAAGCTACACTAGTCAGTGTATGTTTTTCATTCAAATGTAATAATTATGTAATGCAAATATATTGCGTAATTCACTGAATCGGTTTAGAAAAGATATATTGTATAGTTTTTAGCAAGATCAATAGAATTGTTGAGCTGGATATTTTGATATGACTAATATAAATTAGGGAGCTGATGTCGCGCGATAGTACTGTAGCGATCCTCTATCGACGACATATAAAAACTGAAAAAAATATATAACCTGAAAACAAATAGTATATAAAAAATTCATTTGGTAAAACAGTATATATTTTAAAAAATGAAAACAGTATATAAAAACATATAAACTAAAAACAAAGAGTATTTCAAAATTCATTCGATAAACAATATATATTTAAAAAAATGAAAACAATATATAAAAATTTATTCGGTAAATAGTATATATTTTTAAAAAAAATGAAAACAATATATACTTTATATAGAAACGCGAGAAAATAGTATATAATTTCAATCCGTCGCTACAGGATCGCTATAGTACCCCCGTCGTGATTTCCTATTTTCCTATAAATTATTCAGCTCAACATCTATTTATAGTAGATTACAAATGATTCAAACTCTAAAATAATGAACTTTTAAATTAATCTGACTCACATAATATTAAGTAAGCTAATATTAATTGACTACTAACACTAACATTCTAATACATGTTGTGTTATCTATTCATATTCATACTATCCATTAACCTTTAAGTATTGTTCATATTAATTGTTCTAAGAATAATAGTCATATTAATGCATAATTTTGAATCTAATTGCTAATATCAAATTAACATTAATACTTACATTATTCAAGTTCCATAAGTTAAACAAATGAGGCCAAATTAGCATTGCTGCACCAGACCTATGCAATTGTTGCAACAGAAAGTACTTTGGGTACTTCGTTTTTCATTTTTCTTTTTTCTCAACTTTTATTTAGTCTCTTGATTTTCTGGAAGGCTTACGGCTGAGACTGAAGTGGAAAAAGACAGGCTAATGGCACGCTTGATTAATTGATTGACAACTTTAAATACTTTAAATATCACACAAACCGCAAAACCAGCCAATTAGCCTATGCATTACAATCATTAAATAGTGACAGAACACAATCAGCTGCATTCAAAATGGTACCATTAATCCAATATCCCTTTACTTTGTATTTACTTGTTTTTTTTTCTTCCAAATTGGGGCCCATGAAACAGCAAATATTAGCATTAGCATGACAGTTGCTAAGAGCCCACTTAGATCTTCTTTTTTGTAATTTAATTAATTTCAATGACAGATTAGGGGCTCAAGGAATTTTATTATTCAGTCTGACATGGCATTAGTTTTTTTATGGAGAAATGATTTAGATCTCATGTAGCAATATCATGCTCGTGTAGACTGTAGAGTTTCAAGATTTGCATGGATCCCCTGGATTGATAATTTAATCTGAATTTGTATTAATTTTTGAAGTTAATATGAAATAATAATTAATTGGTTGTGATTGGTCAAATATGGATTCAGTGAATAACAATAAATTTGCATCATTAACATAAGATATTGTCTTTTCAAAATTCATAAATTTGGTGAAAATACCTAAATGCTTACAAATGAACAAGTGTGAAGAAATCAATAGTGAATCAATAATTCAAGTTCTGCGACATCACATCATGTAACGTTTGAAACAATTGGAATTACATGACATAGATAACACTCAAAAATTGATGTAAAACACATTCAGTTAACTGCAGAAAGGAAAAATCTTTAAAATATTTTTTTGAAAATCTCCAAATGATTAAATGTACAGATAAAGTGTGTTATTAGAGAGCCACGCGCTATTGAAGATGGGAAGTGGAGACGAGTAAGATTGGTGATTTATGATTAGATTAACAACTCAAATTATGCATTATAATATCAATATTTCGATATAGCCACTCTTCAAAAAAAATTATATATATATATTTCGATATAGACAATAATGGATTGACAGCTTTATATAATAACAACTAATTATTTATTCCTTATGGCTTTTTGACATATATATTTTTTAATTAATTAATTGCAAGTACCAAAACTATTTTCTATATATATTAAGTAAATATAATTTTATTAAGATATCCTCTCCACAAAGTTATATGACAGAACAAAATATTTAATAGTTTACTGTGAGATTTTTTCTATAACAACTCATAAAGTTAATATATGTTTATTAGTTTACTATATAATTATTTGAGATATAATAAATGTTTCACAGTTTACACATCACAAGACTAATTATGCTGCTGACTCACATTCTTCTCTAATGATATGGACAATAAACAAACTTCACAATTTGAAATAAAAATCACACTCGTTTGCCAGAGAAATTGAGTTGGCTTGGTGCCCTATGTTGATTACATTTGTCATGTAGTATACTTTCCACCTAATAACAACTACAAAAAAAATATATATAATTTCGATATAAATAACTACATGGTTTGATTTCCTCTTTTTTAGTGAATTATTTGTCAAATCTCGTTGGAAAACAGAAAAGGGAAGAAAGGAAACAAAGAAAGAAAAAGAATAGCGGGAAAGTAAAGAAAGCCAAATACAGAGCCGAAAGCATTGAGAACAAAAAAAAGTGGTGTGAGAGTGAAATTTAAGTTAATTTATTGTTAAGCTTTAGATAAACACAAAAAGTAAGGTACGCTAAATGGAGGGCTGGGATATTCAAGGATTTGGGCCCTTATTAATGATTAGAATATTCAGGATTTGGGCCCTAGTGAAATGAAATTTGCTAATTATGAATAAAGGCCCTTAGGCCCAATTATGTTTCTACTTGGTATTTTTATTCCCCAAAGTATTCTATATTTCTTGTATACACTTAATAAAATTGAAATACTCCTCTAGATTTAAAAAAAAAGGACAATGGGCGGTGGGCTCCAATCTCTATATTGACATGAAATATTTTCAATATTTTATTATACTAAAAGCTCGCAAAGTCACATGTTTTTCATTCTGGAGTCTGAAACTCTCTGAAATAACCAAATCTATGCACATGTTTTCCTCTGTTTGTATAAAACTATGATTAGCTTGTTGTTCAACACGGATGCAATCTAAGTATCAAGTTCCCTCTTAATCTGCATTAATTTAAACGGTTTAGAGCAAAACAAAAAAGTGTTCCACAAATTATGAGTCGGATTTTCTCGGGTACATATTGGCCAGCTGAACAAAAATTAAATTATTCACCTAAATGGGTGAGTAACTGTAACATACTTTATTGATACACGAATAATTGTCCAAATATCTCCTAATTCAGCCTTATATCCTCAATTCACCAAAAAATGTCCCTGACTCACCAATAAAACATCCCTAGTTCACCAAAAAACAGCCCTAATCACACATTCAATCAAGTAAAATCAGATTTCTCATCGAAAATCAAAGAAAATAATGAAATTAAAGCAATTAGTGAGATTCTTTTCTACTTTTTAATAGAACTATTTTTTTCTTTCTATCCTACATCATTGCAAAATCAATTCCAAAGCTTAAGACCCAAACCATTTTCTCCTCAAAAGAAATAACAATTAGACAAAAATTAAGACAAAGAAACAAAACACCCTCTACCGCCTTAATCTTTGACAGCTCAATCGCCGGATTATCTCTGACAGTGAGATCGTCGAACCGGCCCACCGAGCAACGGCCTACTCTATTTTGTCAAAAAAAGTTTCTCATTTACATGTCCATTTATAGCATACAAACATAAACATATCCAAATTATTTAAACATCATTTCGAATAATTAACCAATAATTTAGTAAAAGTTTGGATTATCATGATTCTTTCTTGTTACTTTAAGGATCCACTATTTGCAAAAAGTCATAAATCCTAAAATGGACGGACTTTTTCCTTCGGACGAAAATCAACTTCTAATAAACAACCACAAAGATCCAAAATCAAATCCAACAGTCCTAACAATATCTCACTCACATTATCATTGTCATCGATATCTTCAGTTTTATGTTTTAACTGGAGAGGAGAAGTCTCTCTATATCAATGCATCATAATTTCGTAACATATATTATCCTATATAAAATTCAACTACTCATTCCATATGTCAAAAGTAAAATCTATAAGAATAGAAAATTGTATTAATTAAATACTTAATCTTGTTCCAGGTCAAAGTTATATCTGTCTACGTGTTGTTTGCTTTATTAGTCGAAATTGTATATCCTTTTCTTATTTTCTTCGTGGAATTGTATCTTTTATCATTTGATGGAAAAAAAGGTTAGGTGCTCCCACACGTTCCCTCTTTTCTTATAGGATCAACCAGCGGCTGTATAATAATTTAATAATTGTCAATAATTCTTTTTGTTTGTTTTAAAAACTTTGTATTGTGTTCCACATGATTCTAGAAAATTATTATTTACTTTAAGTTCAAAAAAAAAAATTATTCCTACATAGGGAAGTCGGCATAAGTACTGGTTGGTCCCTCATTTTTAGGTGAAGCTTGAAGATTAATGTTTCTGTCATTGATTATGATAAAAATATCAAAATATACAAGATAATAAGTAATCAATTTAAATAATAAGTTCACATAACAATATTTCACAGTATGAATACATAAGAAACCGAGCGTGAAGATTAATGTTTTTCTGATATGTTCCTCTCAATTTTTTATATATTTACTGTGACGCAAATTATATAAAAATATTCCATTTTTACTTATTTGTTAGTCTGGCCAAGCAACCAATTGGAAAAAAGAATAAAATATAATATAATATAAATATAGACCGAGTTGTTGTATCCTGCCTGTATTGATGAATATGGATGGTAGGTATGTGCTCAAATGAATGCTTGTGTTGCTCCTAATTTCGTCCCTAATAAAATTTGGATTCCAATCTGCTAATATATAATGTATAATTCTACTTTGTTTAATACAACCTTATTGCATTAGAAGTCTTTTTTGTTTAATTTATCAATCATATTCATTAGAATTAGAATCTTAACAGTAGATGGAACTTGTTTATAATGAAACCATCCATTGAGAATATGCCATGTCAACAAATAAAATGTAGAACTAGAACATATGCTAGACATTGTTTCTTGCATCCTGTGCGTTTGTATCCAATATCTCTCTTTCACAACCAACCAAGGATTGTGATATGTAACAAACTAGGTCTGTCATAAAAGAATAAAACAAACTATGACAATTAAGGAACAAAGTCAAGAAAAGTCAACTATTATAAGTTATCAATATAAAGAAACGTCTTATTAAGTTTTATATTACAAATGAATTCTCATTCTCAACTAAAGAGACCAAACAATCAAAAAGATAGTTAAGTAGCACCAAAAACAAAAAAAAACAAGCCCAATCTTAATCTTCTCACAAAACATAAAACAGCATTTCATTTCCTATCCAAACTTACCAAATCTCATATTTGAACTCACATAGAGTGACATTACAACCCCTCTTTCTAAGCTTCAAACCCCCTTTTAACCCAATTCCATAAGCAAACATAATAAACATTTCCTATCCAAACTTACCAAATCTCACATTAATTTGAACTCACAAAGTGTGACATTACAACCCCTCTTCCTAAGATTCAAACCCCTTTTAACCCAATTCCACAAGCAAACATACAAACCATTTAATTTTTATTTTATAACATACAAACCATTTCCTATCCAAACATACCAAATCTCATACAAACCCCTCTCTTTAAGTTTCAAACCCCCCTTTTAAGTTTTAACCCAACTCCACAAGCAAATACAAAATCAAAGTCTTGCCTACAAGTTACCCACTTAGCCTAATTAATCTCTCCAACTAACTAACCACATGCTCTCTATCATTCTTCCCTCACCTTTTAATTCAACAATCATAGACATCCATATTTCAGATTCTAAATCAATCCCAGCACCAAAAATGTATATTTAATTATAATATTTTTTGGACCAGTACACCGAGTCCGTCCAGCAAAATAAAAAAATCATCCAAAATTCCACCCTAAACTAAACTAAAGCCAACAAGTATTCAGTCATCCATCATCTATCTCTCTCTCTCTCTCTCTCAAGAGAGTCTCAAGTGAAAGAAATCTGTCTCAACTCTCAACCCCACACACTCCACTTTTCTTTTCAATCTCAGATTCTCCTCCCCAAATTCCATTCTCTCTATTAACTCTTTAACAACAAACAAATCCTCCCTCCTCTCCCCTCTCTGCCCCACTCTCTCTCTCTCTCCCCAGATCCCCTTTATTCCTCTCTCCTTCCAGTTCCAGCTCATCCCCCAAACATTCAAAGCCTCTTTCTTCTCTTAAACCTCTCTTTCTCCCGTTGTGAACTAATAAGGGAAGCTTGTGCCGGCTGAATCGAAGAGATATGAATCAGCCTCAACCCTCGGTTCCCAACTCATCAGAATCTGACCAAGCAATGGCTTCGTTACTCACGGCTCGCCAATCCCTCCTCTCATCCATGACCAAATCCCGCGCTCTCTCCTCAACCCTAACCCTCACGACTCCCCGCCTGGACGAGATCAAGCACCGGCTGCCCTCCCTCGAAGCCGCCGTCCGCCCGATCCGCGCCCCGCGCGAGGCCCTGCTTGAAGTCGGCGCCCACATCGACCGGGCAGTCGGCCCCGCCGCCGCCGTGCTCAAGGTGTTCGACGCCGTGCACGGCCTCGAACGCCCTCTGCTCTCCGGCGATGGTCCGGCCGGCGACCTGCCGGGATTCCTTGATGTCTTAGCCCGGTTAGAAGAAGCCTTGAAGTTCCTCTCTGAAAATGCCGGGTTAGCAGTTCAATGGCTGGACGACATTGTCGATTACCTCTCCGATAACTCTTTAGCGGATCCAAGATTCATCTCTCAGCTCACAATCACTCTCTCCTCTCTAAAGTCCGATTCTTGCTCAGAGCCTCTAGACGGCGGGTTACTCAACGCCGCTCTGGACCGGCTCAAATCCGAATTCTCCCGCCTCTTATCCGTAAATTCCGCCCCTTTACCTCTCCAAACCCCAAACGGGTCATCAGACCAACCCGCTATACCGATCGCCCCGCCGCCCATTCCCGCACCCACCATCCAAAAACTCTCCTCGATCCTCGACCGCTTATCAGCCAACGGTCGCCTCAGCAACTGCGTCAGCGCTTACGTCAGCATTCGCGGTACGAACCTCCGTACCTGTTTAACAGCGCTCGGTACGGATTACTTAACCTCGCCTTCTGACGACTCTCAGACGCTCGGACCTCACGTGCAGATGTGGGCCCGCCACCTGGAATTCCTCGTCAAACACCTTCTAGAATCCGAATCCAAACTCATCTCACAACTATTCGGGAAATTACATCCTGCTGACTCAGCGTCCTGCTTCGCTGATGTCGCCTCCCAAGCCGGAATCCTCGACTTTTTAAAATTCGGCCGCGCGGTTTCCGATGCAAAGAAAGACCCAATCAAACTCTTACGCTTACTAGAAATCTTCAACGCTTTAAACAAGTTAAGGCTTGATTTTAATCGACTTTTCGGATCGAAAGCTTGTGCGGATATTCAGACTCGGACTCGCGAGCTGATAAAAAAGGTGGTGGATGGAGCGTGTGAGATATTTTGGGAGCTTTTAACCCAGGTGAAATTACAGCGCCAGGTGGCGCCTCCTTCTGACGGAGCGGTCCCACGCCTAATCAGCTTTATCACCGATTATTGTAATAAATTGTTGTCAGATGAGTACAAGCCTGATTTGACTCAGGTTTTGGTCATTCAGAAGAGCTGGAAGCAGGAGAAGTTTCATGAGAGGATGTTTCACGATGCGATTTTGAGTATAGTTAACGCGCTGGAATTGAATTTTGAGAATTGGAGTAAGAGTTATGAGGATGTGAATTTGGGGTATGTTTTTATGATTAATACGCATTATCATTTCTTTAAGTATTTAAAGGGGACTAAATTGGGCGAGCTTTTGGGGGATGATTGGTTGAGACAGCACGAGCAGTACAAAGATTATTTTATCACGATGTTTATAAGCGAAACTTGGGGAAAATTACCGAGTTTATTAAGCAGAGAAGGATTATTATTATTTTCAGGCGGGCGAGCCACTGCGCGAGATTTAGTCAAAAAACGATTAAAATCATTTAATGAGAGTTTTGATGAAATGTATCAGAAACAGACAAATTGGTTGATTTGTGATAGAGAGATGAGAGAGAAAGTGAGCGGTTTGGTGGTACAGAGCGTCGTACCGGTTTATCGGAGTTATATGCAGAATTACGGACCGTTGGTTGAACAAGAGGGAAATAAATATGTGAAATATACGGCTCAAGGATTGGAGAGAATGTTGGGTGGACTTTTTCAGAATAAACCTCGTAGAACTCAAAGTTTTAATTTGAGGCCCTCGAATGGGAAGAGTAATAATAATAGTCCTGTTTCGGGTTTGTATCGGTCTGTTTCAACGGTCAAGTGAAATAGGAGATTTGCGGTTTAGTCCTTGAGAGGTTGTGAATTTTGAAAACTTGCTATTGCAATTTGGTACCTTAATTGAGGGGGCCGAGGATTTTTTATTTTGGGATTTTGTTTGTATTCTTTTTGGAATAATTGGGGTGTTTGAGGTGGTGAATTGCAAAAGTGAGTTATAAAAGGTAGTGTTTATTTTTGGGAAATGTGAAAGATGAGGGACCAAAGTGCAAAAGAGAGGGGATTGAGTGGAAATTGTTTGAAGTGTTGATTATGTTGGGGAATAAGGATGGGTAGTTTAGTATAGTAATTAATTTGGTTAGGGATTTAATTAAAGTGGGGGTGAGAATTTGGGGATGTGGTAATATATTGTAATAGATGTAATGTATAATTTGTTATGATTAGGTAGATTTATATGGGTTCTTTTCAATATATATATTCTTTTATTTTTCTATTTTTGTGTAGCTTGCTTATAGTTATTGTATTTGCCTGTAGCTAGTATTGGTAGTATTATTTTGTTGTTTATTTTCAACAGTGGAAATACCGAATTCATTGTGGCAGGCAGTTTGGTAATGTTGTCACGTATCTTTTTTACAGAGACAAAGTTAATTTAAAAATATATACATATGAAAAAAAATTAAATTGAAAAATCAAATGGACAAATAATTACATTTTAATCTTTTCATCTGGAATTGGCAATCATTACAGTTTCTCACAGTTGTGCAAAATCAATGCATAATATAAACAATTCGGGTCAATCACTCACGGGTTCAAGTATCCTGCTTGGCCTCTATTTCCTACCATTTGATTAATGGGTTGTGATTAGCCCAATTAATATTAACGACTTCATTTTAACGGAGGAAGAATGCTATGTTAACAATTGTTTTGGAAGTAAAGCTTATCATATAATCTTACCTAATTTTATGTAAGGAATTTCTCGGTACTAAATAACATTAAATTTTAGCATGTCATTTTCTTATCTCGTTTGTGACAAAAAAAAAAATTTTTTTTTTTGAACAAAAATATCAGGGAGCCTAGTAAAATTATGATTTTTAATCAATATGAAACTTGTATACTTGATTATTTTTTTTTGTCATTATCCTTATATGATTTAACCATATATGTCTATGTGATCGTTTAGAAAAAAATGTGATTGTAGCATATAAAATGAATACTTCATATATAATTGTTTAACAAAATATTAAATAACTCCATGCTCTAATAATATAAAAAAGAAGTTTAGAATGTTCAGTTCAAAAGAATTACAAAATAAACAAAGAAGGAAAGATTATAATTAAATTTCCAAAAAAAGCTGATAACAAAAGAATACTTCGTTAAGATGGAGTCATTAATATTAATTGGGCTAATATCACACAGCCCATTAATCTCTAGAAGCAGGATCCTTGAACCCATCATCACTCACACCTCTCTTTTCCAAATATTCAAACAAAATAAGTGGAAGGATTTACATGAGTAAAAACTCTTGGCTAATAGGTTTAAATCTTATTAATTCGATGGATATCCTCAGAAGCTTGGCTAATAGGTTTAAAACTTATTAATTTGATGGATATCCTCAGATGCATATGTATAAAAGTAAAAAGTTTCAGATTTTTTTTTTTTTTTGCTTCAAATGCCCGTAGGCTTTTCCATTAATGTGATAAACATTTGTTTACAAGAAATTCTGATCACACTTAACATCCAAATACAACAAATTCAAATCTTTCTCTTCCGAATTCTAAAGGATACTCTTCATCTTCAAAACCATCAGCGAGGCGTCAAAGATTGTTCTAAAATGCTAAGAACGTTTTGGATCCTCAACCTAAAAATCGATGTACTAGATTTATCTAATTTATCCTCAACCCTATTTCCCATTTTTCTCACGAATGACTCGGTAGAAACAGATTTTGGCGTTCTCCAATGTCCTATTATGACAGACTAAAGTTTGATATCCCGTCATATTATCACTTTATTGATAATAGAAGTTTTTTATGCATTTTTTTTTCAAATACTTCTTATGCATTTATTTGACTCATACAACACAAATATTCAAATTAATTGAGCTTTATTTATATATGGGAATAGTTTCATGAACACAAGAACTTCATGATCAAGAGAAATTATTAGAACATAAAGTCCATAATGGACGAAACCAATAAACATGCACCATCTAAATTAATTGAACTGACGGGCACCAACTCATTGGTTAAGTCTGGAATGTAATAATGTATCTTACAATTTGTTTTCAAGAATGGCAGACGTATCATTCCATTACTTGTCCTTGCATGAACAAAAGCATGAGAATTATATAAGAAAAATTGTTCAATATATTAGTATGTATAAAAAAGCATGAGAAGCATTGTTTAAAAAAAGAGGCATGAAAATAAGCATGCAGTACTTGCTTATGAAATGAAGTTAATATGTCTAGTTTGTTAATAAAGGGATTTCTCATATTGATCTTCTTTTATTATCATGATCAATAGTTTAGTTGTTATTATTTATTTAAATAAAAAAAGTTGTTACCATTTATTTAAATAAAAAAGTTGTTATTATTTATTTATTGTAATGCCGAGGTAATATACATTTGGATAACTGATCATGGCTTGTTTATATACTATCTAGACATGCTAATTTGTCTTATATTTACGAACTTGTAAACTAAATTTATTTGTAAATATGGGTAAAGATTTTATTTGAAGGAATGAAAGGCTGTATTAAAAAAAAATAATAAACTGCTAGATTGACATTTGAGCCAACCAATTTTGATAAAAAAACTTTATCAAATAAATTTTAGCACTCGGCCGTAATATATTTCATTGAATGGCCCAACTCAGTTCTGTTATTGGATTCATTCAAGTACCAAATAAATTTGATCAGGTACTTTTTTTTTGCTCTAGTCCAAAATATATGGTAGCACTTCGAAGTTTGAACAGAAAAATTAACTCCCAAAAAATCCGCTAATTTTTTCTATTGTTACTATTTCTATAACATATTGCTTTGTTTTCTAGAAACAAATGATTTGCGGAGCTTCTAGAAACATTGCTGAAACGCATGACACCCATACAAGAATTGGATGATTAAACATGAAATTCATATTTTGGGAAATAAAAATCATAAACCTCACTATATATAGTTTTAAAAACGGCAACCTTACGAAAGCATTGGTAACATAGTTGTGTGGCTGATCTCACATTTACAAGTTGGGGATACTTGGCTAAAATTGATTTTTGTTTGTACTTTTGTATTGTAAATATGATGTTCTGATTCGTAATTTTTGAATTTTATTGTTATTTTGCTTGTTTTAGATTAACAGAAATCATTAATATAGCTGCTTTTATATTTCTATAGCCAGCTGAAATTCAGAGGCCTGTAATTGTATATCATTATCATGTAATATGTTCTGTTTGGCATGCTGTATTCGAGGCCGTTGGTAACATAATTATTTAGCACTTTCGCGGGACAATGAAATTAGGCACCTCTTTTCTGTTCCCTTCCGATTATTTCCGACTCCCACAACTCCTCTATTCATTGACCTCCTCATGGCCATCATAATCAAAGGATCTCGCCACTTTCTCCGCTCTTGAGTTCTACACAAATTTTACCGCATCTTCTTGTGCGGATTGACGACAAATCCAATATCGGTCGTGAAGATCAGCTTTGCCTTTTCGCTTTTTTTTTTTTCTGATTATTTGTGCAGAATTTTGTCTGTCCATTTTACAGCTCTCTTTTTAGTGTTTTTTGTTCAGTTTTAAAATGGATAATTTTATTTTGAGATTTTGTCAATTGGTAGAGAAAATCAACATGAAGGAGTTAATTGCGTGATTGATAGTCAATTGTAGGTGACTGAGTGTTATTTTGGTAGGTGTTGCATGAATTCGGGGTATGATTTAGAGCTGATGTTGATTGATTGAGAGTTAATTGCGACATTTGGAAATTGTGAGAGTAATTAAATGCTGAATTTGTGATAATATTTCTTTCCCTTTCCTAAACTTTTCGTTCTTTCCTCTTTCCAGAACTATCAACAAAGGAAATGTTCTGTAGGTTGCCATTCATTCTTGGCAAGAATTAATGAAATATTTCATCTTCTAATTTGCACATTAATTAGTTCGTTTTTTCTTGATAATATAACTATTTTGCTTCAGATTTTTAGTGCTTATTGCTAGTGATCATACAAAGTTAGTATTGTATAACATAAAAATATATTAAGTTTGCTTATTCCTTTACATTAATCCAAACAATAAAAACGTGACTACAGTAGCTTTAATTTCTTCTACCCAAACACAGAAAATAAAAGTATAATTACAGAATTTTCAATTCTAGAATCTTGAATTACATATTGGATTCTCAAAAGCAGCTATCCAAATAGCCCCAAGAGTTGCGGGAACCCAATGAACAAACAAAATAAATCAGGTTGCTTTTCTGCAGTCTTTTTTCCTAGAGTTGGGCTTTTCTTATTTCCTTTGTTTCCAAAGTCTTTGTTTTGGACTTTTTAGTTTTAGGCCTCCGATTTGTAATTTTTTTTAACTCATTTCCTTTCTATGATAAGCCCACGGACCTTGAGCAAGCTCTAATCATCTTACTAATTATTACTTCCGATCAAGCAATTCGAAAGGAAATCTGGCAAGTCAATTTTCTTTTGACCAAGTCAAACCAATAACCTAATCTTTCTGAAAATGGTAAAATATAAAGCAACAAAAAAAGAACAATAGATAATAGACAGTTTTATATATCTTTGAGTTCAAAACACATTCTCTAGTAGATAAAAGGAATTCAAAACACATTCTCTCATTTGCTTCTCTTCACCCAATTATTCAACACTCGCTATCTCAAGTCTTCTCTAGTATCCAGATGCGTGCATATGACACAACCAATGGAACAATTGAAAAAAAAGAACAAGCTTTTATACCCATGAATTGGAACAGTGAGATGTTTGATTAATACGACAGACACTTTGATTGGGATGCATAAGATCAGCACATGAAGTTGTTGTACTGAATAAAAATGAGCCTTGTCATTTATTTGTTCATTTCTACATGCCTTGAAAACAAGGGCAAAAAATTAAAATTATATAATCCATCTTGGAAATATTTATAAGTAGAAGATTTACCCATTTATTATATAGTTTTTTCAAATATGTAATTAAGAGGGGCATAAAAAATATCATTTTACCTTGTCAAATTCCTCTTCGCCACCTCCGCTCAACCGTACCTCCATTTTCATCTACATGTTATATATATATATATATATATATATATATATATATATATATAGTGATGTATTTGCATACTCGTAAGATCTGATGAGTGGCAAAAGAATCACGTGATAATCAAGATCAGCGATGCTGCTTGCCAAGGGCTCGTAACTCATCAGTCTATAAATGGATTGCCACGTGTTTATATAATATCTTGTTTGTTGCAAGTCATAAGAATTTTTTTATCAACATTTCAGACTTTTTAACACATAAAAATTATCTCTAGTAGAATAAATAGTATTGATAGAAATTAGAAGCATTGCAAACCTCAGAAATTGAATAGTCACTCTTCATTTCGAGAGAAGCACACAACAAGTGTGACAACAAGACGATCCGTCACAATTACCGCGCCTCAATTCGAACTTATCCAACTCCAGTAGAAAAACTCGGATCGCCCCACGGCATTTCCCAAAAGTTCGTCATATCTTTTCATAATAAGCAAATCATATTCTTCTTCCAAATTCGAGCCGGATAATTGCATCCATCGTTTAAAATATGCATATTCCTGCAAATGACATATATAAAAGTGCAAGGCTCGAAACTTGCATACACCCCCTTGATCCACTTCGGTCTCTTTCTATTTTACTATTTTAAGAAAATTGGGTTACATATTGGTTTGACTTGGTCAAAAGAAAATTAGATAGAATAAATGTTTGATTGAAAGTTATATCCACCATAAGACATGATTTTATGTCATTTTTAATATGATCAATTATCTTTCTTAATTTCTAATTAGATAGAATAAATTAAAAGATATTAACAATACATATTAATTATTTCGTACACGGCCGTGTATTTTCTTTCAGTCTCAATTGATCAAGGTTCCCAGAGATATTTCTCTCTTTTCTGAGAGTAACAAATTATATCTTGATCATTCACATTTCACCTCATGGTTTACTAAATACCTGATCGTAATTTTTATAATTATCCGGTTAAGTATGATGATATAAATGTAGAAATCTATAATGATATAAAGTTAAATGACTACTCATACATTAAATGATGGGAAAATACTAATGATATATATCATATGTATTCTCATAGTTCTCATAGTTTACTAAATACCTGATCATAGCTTTTATATTTATCCGGTTAAGTATGATGATATAAATGCAAGAATCTATAATGATTTAAAATTAGAGGACTACTCATATATTAGATGATGGGAAAACACTAATAACATATATCATGTATATTCTCATAGTGAGTCGATCCAATATATATTCTCCAATATATATTTATGTTAATGAATTGATATACCAATAAAATATGATCGTCATCCAACTAACATACTAGTATCTATATATATGACTTGAGATTTTCAAATATATCCATCTTACAAATATCTCATATATAACTAGGGATAATTTAGAATTGTATTTGCTTTATTTTACGATTTTACTTTCAAAATCACATATTCTGATGACGTATAACAGGTATACATATTAATGATTAATTAATAATCTAACAATCTTTACGGATAATTATTATATGAAAAAATTTATGAGATAAAATATATAATATAAAAATATAATGTCTGATACATAATCTGTTTTCTATACGGCAAAACAGTTTAGCCTAGGTTACTATTACCTTTAGAATATTTAAAATTTCTTCGCCAGCTCAACCACACAAGAAAAAGAAATACGAGTAAAAAAACAATGTAATTAAAAAATAGTTCATACTGTTGTCTTCCACTCTGATAGGCGGTTAAATTTTGTTCAAACTTTTCCTCACCTTGCCTCGTTAAAAAGCTTTGAGTTTTCGAAATATTCAGATCTGTGTAACCTTCTTTGTTCTCAAACAATATGAATCATTATAGCTCTAATGTTTTTCAATCTTACGGGTCACCGGTTAGCGGAGGCCCAGCCAGGTATATTTGTATCTTTATTTATTTTTTTGAAGGTTGTATCTTTATTTTTGGGTAGATATTTATTTCTTTTGCTTTTTCATTTTTCTTATTTGTTCACTTCTCAAAATCTCTTTTTAAATATTAGTGTACATTATGCAGAACTTAGCCTATACCCTTACACAAAATCACCTAATAATAATACTCTTTCAAAACATGAAATATCTGGAGTATCCCTTCAAAACATTAAGAAGTATATCACGTCTACTTTCAAAGAAAAAGAAAAAAAGAAATCAGAAATCACGTCACGACGGGGTCGATAGTGACGGATTGGAAATATATAATATTTTTCTCGCGTTTCTATATACGCTATATACTGTTTTCATTTTTTGAAAATATTTAATATTTTACCGCATGAATTTTTATTACTGTTTGTTTTCAGTTTATATGTTTTTTCAGATTTTATATACCGACATGCTGTAGCGACGAATATATACTATCGTGATATATCAGGTCCCAAAAAAATAGAAGTATCATGCCACCCCTTCTCTCGTAAAATTTTCAAAGAAACTACAAGTTATCACTTTTTCTTACATTTTTTTAGGCAAATCATCAATTTTTCTTACTTTTTCATAATAAATAAAGATAATAAAGCTAGAGTATTTTTTTTATTAACGAAGTTGGATATTTATATCATTTTCCACAATTTTAAATCCTCCATGTATAAAATAACAATATAAATTTCTCGTTGTAACAAATTTAATTACTTCTCTGTTTGTCTTTTCTTTTCTTGTATTCATGAACCGAACTCCTTATCATTTCTTATACTAATGATGCATAAACATTATAGAAACAGTCCGAATGTGAAGTTCAATTACGGGCCCGAAATCTCTACCGGCAAAAGGGGGTCAATGGAAGATGTTAGCGAGTCAAAAGTAACTACTACTGATGGTGAATCTCTCAGTAGTCTTTTTGATGTAGATGACGGCGGCCAAGAAAAAGAAGAAAATTCACTTTTCTCTGATTCTTCTTCTTCTTCTTCCTCTTCCTCCTCTTTTTCTTCTTATCCACCTTCATCAGCTTCGATTTCCAGCAATAATTCAGAAAGTTCAATAACAGTGATGTCAGATCTCTCAGTATCAGAAGTCCAATCCAACTTGATGAACTTTCCATATGATTTCAGAGGACATTTCACTGATTCCAACCGCACTTTGTTGAATGTAATTACTGTATCTGATCTCTGTGATAACTCTCAAGTGCCCATTGGCACTGGTTCCAAAGCAACACAAATTATCTTGGATGCCGTGGAATTTTACGCGAAAAATGCCCAGTGGGAATTTTTCTACTGCTACTTGTGTGATAAGAAGTTCTTAGACGCAGAATCCCACACTGAACATCTGTTGTATGAGCACCTACCATTTTACTCAAATGACCGTATGGTGTTACTTCCTCTAAGTGTCAAAAAAAGTGTGATCACGTGGCGTCAAGATTGGAAGGAGCCCTGCCTATCTTGGTTTAAGTTCATGTATGGCGATGACTGTAAATCTGGTTGCTTTACAAAGAACATTGAAACTCGCATGTGTTCTGACAAGAGGACCAGGCTTCTCAAACAAATTGGAAAATCATTTGATTCGTTGTTGAGTCATGATGATTATCTCTCCACTGGCCATTTGACCCGTCTTATCGAGCGAACGACCGATTGTTTCCTCGGGGGATTGACAGGTGAGAAATTGGCAGTTGCGACAGATATCTTGGATAAATCTTTACAACTTCCTATCGGAATGTTGGATGAGAAGTGTCTGAAATTGGTTGTCAGGCGGCTAAAACGGCTAGATGATTTATTTACTCGACAAGGCACGGCACAGCAAGAATGCGATGAATCCGAAGGTTTATTTACTCAGAGTGATGATGATTTCATACGTTCCATCTCTCTCCGTGATAATTATGGCGTGCTATCTTTCGACCCGACAAAGTTATCTCGTGAAGATGAGTTGCCAACCGAAGCACATTCACCATGGACCAGCGCTAAAATGCATGAGAAGTTTTTAAAGGTTTTTGAACGTATGAAGAGCCTACTCAACCTGTTAAATACAAAATTTGAAAAAAAGTACAAACTGTTAAGAAACTGGGATTTCGTGATTCTCTTGGAACGGGTGTTGTTTACAGAAAGTTCTAGAAGCTCCATCCGATCATCTCTTGAAGAGTGGCAAGACAAGGTTTCTCAGAGTTCTGATGATTTAAGCCGGGGTTTTCGCATAAATTTTGTTTCTGATATTTTACGCATAGCTCATCAATCACACAAGCCTACTGAAGTCATTTTCAGAGAGATCAAACATCGACAAGTCCTTGATGAGGTTTGCAAATTTTTATATCTCTTCTTTTCACATGCATAAACAAATACACACACAAAACAATATTTATTTTTTTTGGTTAACTCCGGCAAGCTTTCCTTAACATTACAATTACAATGTTATTGTTTGCAGCTTGATACACTAGATATTGAAATGCGTAATATTGTTGCTCGAATAAAGAAGTCAAAGAAGGAGCTTTCTCTAATTTGTTCTTTTGATCACAGATCGAGCTTTCTGCCTTCCCTTAGAGAATTCATGCGAGTGAGTATGCGATCTTAAATAATCATCTCCATTTTTTAATAACATAATATAATATTAATAGAATTTCTCTACATGAAAATTGAAAATACAAAACTTTTTTGTCGTGTAGTCGAATACTGAACCAAAGAGTCACCATATCTCGATGAGAAGAACTCAACTCCTTGAGATGCCTTATCGTGCTTCCCACGAAGCCCCAACGAATACCAGACCTACCACCTCTTTCCTAAGAACTCCATTAATTGACGGAGAAGTTGAACTTAAGAAACAGAGCCTCGAGTTATGGAGCTCTCTGAGCGAAGAAAAGAAGAAGGAATTATTGTCTGTCACGCC